>JAJSOF020000038.1:65298783-65436283 GCA_025594305.2 Periplaneta americana | reverse complement strand
TCCCATTTTTCATTCTGTCTTTATATTTTTCGTTCTATGTCTTATTTTTAATTCTGTCTGTCTTTCTGTTTTAATTCTGTCTTTTTCTATCTTCCTATTTTTCATTCTGTCTTTCTATTTTTCGTTCTATGTTTTATTTTTAATTCTGTCTTTCTATTTTTAAATCTGTCTTTTTCTATCTTTCTATTTTTCATTCTGTCTTTCTATTTTTCGTTCTATATTTAATTCTAATTCTGTCTTTCTATTTTTAATTCTGTCTTTTTCTGTCTTTTTAATTCTGTCTTTTTCTTCTATGTTTTATTTTTAATTCTGTCTGTCTTTCTATTTTTCATTCTGTCTTTCTATTTTTCGTTCTATATTTAATTTTAATTCTGTCTTTCTATTTTTAATTCTGTCTTTTTCTGTCTTTCTATTTTTCATTCTGTCTTTCTATTTTTCGTTCTATATTTTATTTTTAATTCTGTCTTTCTTTTTTTTAATTCTGTCTTTTTCTGTCTTTCTATTTTTCATTCTGTCTTTCTATTTTTCGTTCTATGTTTTATTTTTAATTCTGTCTGTCTTTCTATTTTTAATTCTGTCTTTTTCTATCTTTATTTTTCATTCTTCCTGTCTTTCTATTTTCATTGTTTTTTCTATCTTTTATTTTTCATTCTGTCTGTCTTTCTATTTTTCATTGTTTTCCTATCTTTATATTATTCATTCTTCCTGTCTTCCTATTATTCATTGTCTTTTTCTCTCTTTATGTTATTCATTCTTCCTGTCTTCCTATTATTCATTGTCTTTTCCTCTCTTTCTATTTTTCATTCTCTCTCTATTTCTATTGTTCATTCCTATTTTTATACTGTCACTATTTTTCTATTATTTTCCATTCTTCCGAGCTTCCTATTTTCATTTTTCCGATCTTCATATTTTTCTTTCTTCCTATGTTGTTATTTCTAATTCTCTCTTGCTTTCTACTTTTCGTTTATCTTGATTTTCTCTGTGTTACCGACGTCGAATATTTTTGGACATCGTATATAAACTTGTACCTGTGTATACTCTGTGTGTAGTGGTCCGGGTTCGATCCCCTATCGGGGCAAGTTACCTGGTTGAGGATTTTTCCAGGGTCTTCCCTCAACCCAATATGAGCAAATGCTGGGTAACTTTCGGTACTGGACCCCGAACTCATTTGACAGGTATTGCCATCTTCATCTCATTCAGACGTTAAATAACCTGAGTTGTTGATAAAGAGTCGTAAAATAACCTACTAAAATAAAAAATAATCGTGTATTTTATATATCTGTGTATGTATGGGTATTAAGCATGCCGCACGTATTTACAATGCTGAGTATGCCGATATACTATTTGTGTAGCCTACGGGTTTTGTGATGGAAACGACTTCCTAACCTTAGAGTTCCAGATTCAAGAGCGTTTACTCTGTTTTCACTGAACTGTGTAATACTGGTGCGGTGCCCAGCAGTCATATTTCATCTGAACCTGTAAATGACCGGAATGTGGATGAAGCAGAAGACAGTTGGTTGAACGCAATCCTGCAACAAGCACACGCAGAATTTGTGCACGTATTGCTGTTCCACATACAAGAGTGTATATAAAATATATGCACAATTATTTGTACAATGTACTGCATTAACAAATGTCAGGACTACATTATCCTTTTGGTGATCAATTTATCAATAAATATTTATTATTATTATTATTATTATTATTATTATTATTATTATTTATATAACTTGGGATATTGATCATTTCAATTATAACTTTACCAAGTAATGATACATCGTCGTTTTTTTAAGGAAGGTAATGCTGGTTGTCAAGGAATGTTATCAGCTGTTGTAAATCCAGCAGTTTCAGTTCCCAAACAGTGGAGCTGTTATGGAATGTTTTATTTTCGCTCGGACATACTCGTATGTGTTCTGTTTATTTTGCATAATTGAGGCGCTGACATGGGAAAGGTAGTAACTGCCAAAAACAAAATTTTTCAGGGGAAGAAAAAAACAAATTTATGAACACTTTCTCACTTACATTATTACAGAAACTGCTTTCAATGAAAGGCATACACTCATGTTTGTGTTACATATGAAATTTGAAAAGTCTGGCACAGATTTATCTGTGAAATCCTATTTTATGAAAATACAACATTGAAATCACTCCTTAGCCAAACTGAGAATTAACGTTATTTATACATTATGCACAAATTTTTCGGTAAAATGCATGATACATTTCATCGAGGAAGTCTAACATAGATAACAAGTCTCTCTTTTTGGCATCAGGGACGACTGGTCTTGTTTGAATGCGTTGCAAGCACTGCAAGTTAGTGATTGACGTTAATGACTGTCCTTTCTTAAAAATCCTGTGCTCTGTCCACATTTCAAGGTCATTAAATGACTGTCTTGTTTTATTAGAAGAAAATCAGCTCTTGAGAGTCTAATCCAGTTGAGGGTGTTGATTTTGATAGGAGTTGTATTCAAAAACTTGTCACATTCTGCAGAAAAGTCGAAGAAATCCTCATCCTTCATCATTATTACATTATTAGGCCTTACCTCTTCTGGAACCATGGTCCTGCATCTTTTTTTTTCTTTTCTCTATGATGCCAAATTCCCTATCACATGGCATGTAGGAATGTTCTGAAACCAGGAATTTCAAGTCCACTGAATCAAAATGTTTCTTGGCAATAATGTAAATCAGGACCATTAGAATCATCAGATTCTTATTCTGCCCTGCACAGTTATCAACCCATATTTGTCTGATGTTGTAAAAGGAGTTACTACCTTCTAGCGCCAACAGCTGTGCACATACAACTTACAACATCTAGTGACTACGTTGCCAACTTCGTTTCATTACATACGGACATACTACCTTCTCTGTGCCATTGGCATGGCCATTTACTACCTTCTCAATGAAAAACCTAAAAATTCGAATTTTTGGCAGTTACGACCTTTCCCATGTCAATGCCTCAATTTTAGTTCCTTCGCATTGCTTCAAGTATTACTGATTTGAATAGTTGACGGTGTCAGAACACACCCATTGCAGTCTATTAGGTTGAATAGGCCTAGTCCTAACTGTGTTTCAAGTACTACGCTACACCTGTTGTATGCCGAGTACCTTCCTTCAAATCCCTGTCGAGTCATTTCTAAGTCTACAACTTCACTAATGTGAAATAATTAGTACATTGGACCAAACATTTAGGGGAGAGTCGGGTAGTATCGGACATCGGGTAATATCGGACAGTGAGTTTCTTTCATCTACCACATGATGATAGTACCTGATTGACATTGTTAAGTTTCTGTGATGTCGCATAGAGAAACGTAATCATGTCATTCAGGTACTACTACAATCTACTATATACAGTCACGAAGCTTGAGTTTTGAGGGTGCTAGAAACAATAGACTGTGACGGTACTATTTTGCATTGCCTGTAATGAGGCGATATTAGCGATCCTAGTGGTGAGCAACTATCTAATGTTTGCATATTTACTACGTATTGAGCTTCGCGACTGTATATACTAGACTGTGGTACTACCATATGGTGGTAGATGAAAGAAACGCACTGTCCGATACTACCCGACTCTCCCCTATATGGCTGTAATTATATCTAATGCGTTCTTACAGAACACTGGCTTAACGATGACTACGGAACCGAGTTCGAATTCTGTGATAGCAGAGTCGTATTTGTGTTGGACACAGCCTAGCTTTCTGATGGTTTTACTATGTTTTCTCATTTTCCGGTATCATTTGAGGACCAGTGTTCATTATCAGCATTAACCAAAAGGATTGGACGTGATGTGCGGGTAGCATCAGGCTGAGTATGCTTGTGGCCACTGTAAGGACCTCCATGCTGAATCGACAGATCGCGCGACGATGTCAAAATAAATATGATAGACGTGGTAGAGCAGCCGCGGCGATAATGCAACTCACGAGCACATTGTGGCTCGCAGTGCATTTCCCATGCTTCCTACCTACAACCCCCACCCTCTCACTCACTGGAGTCAAACTCCGTTCCATTTGTATTTGTCTCTGACCTGCGAGTGGCGTATCGTCGCAATGTCTCTCTCGAAACCATGTACCTCTACAAAAACGAAAGTTTCAAGTAGGATGGGAGGACGCATTTTTTTGCTGCCAATATGATGAGAATATTAAATGTATGATTTGTTCACAAGTATTACGAGGAAACGGTTGTATAACATAAAACGGTATTATAAGTTACTACATGTTACTGATGAAACATTAAAAGGTTAAGTGTCATTATTATTATTATTATTATTATTATTATTATTATTATTATTATTATTATTATTAGTATTATTATCTCTGCACGTCGATTCTTTTTCAGCAGATGTACGAATAATGCGGTTAGATCTTCAATTTAAACTCATAGATTTACAATGTGATGTCAAATGAAAGCTAGATGTAAGGACTTGACAAATGTTGAACTTTTCAAATCTTTGGCAAAAAATAAATATCCGAAGCTTCGTTCTTTCGCTTGCTCTGTTGAAGCCATGTTCGTTACAACTTACGTTTGTGAAAAATTAATTTCAACAATGAAAATAGTAAAAACCAAATTTAGATCACGACTGACAGACAAATACCTTCGTGATCAACTACGACTGGCAGTAAGTGACGTAATTCCTGATTTTGAAACTCTGTCGCAGATACATTCTGAAGACAATTAATTTTAGGTGTGATAATGTGTCCTATGTTTTCTTGTTCATTTCTTTCTTCGTTACACGTACTAAACATCAGTTTGTAGCCTTGTACTGTATAAAATTATATATAAGTGCTTGGCGTAAGAAAAATGAAAAGCATTAATAAGTCAGACAGTTGCTTCCTTCCCCTTTGGGTGTCCGCCTCCCTCCATAGGTGCTATGCACGTTGCAGCTTACACAGTGGCTCGGCGCACGATGGCATTTTCGCCACGGCTGTCGTAGAGGCTTTAGTGCTAGACTTCGATCCCCTCCGTAACAAGTAGGCTACACCTAACTCTATTAAAATAAACTTAAAGACATGGTGCTTAATGAATAATGATGGATACCGGAAACGTTAATAATGACAACAGTGTTCTGTCAGTACCTATTGACATTGCTGAATGTTGACATCGTGATCTCGTCGTCTCGGTAGCATCTATAAAACTGATAATAGTCAAAGTAGCTGACGCGCCCTTTTCAACCCCACTAACTAATCCTATAAAACTGGACGACAGCGACGTTAGCATGGAGGAAATTGCAATTAGACTGACGTTTGATGGCGATCGTGAATATCGACGTCCACCTGGCTCTAACAAGTTGGCGATAACATCACACAGGAGGGGCACTTAGCAGGCAATATTAACAGGCCGGGGATGGCCAACTTGTTGGAGACAGAACACCACATATCTGCATACAGTAAGATGTAGCCTGCGACGTTGAGTATCTCTTGAAATGTAGACTATTAATTGAAGTTCCTTTCTAACATTTTAATATGCATTCCTTTCTTTGAATCTTTCTTTATTTCACCATCACCACCACCATCACCACCACCACCACCACCATCACCACCACCACCATCATCATCATCATCATCATCATCATCATCATCATCATCATCATCATCATCATCACCATCACCATCTAGTCAGTCCTTCGTGTAGCTGCGTACAAATCCTGTACATTCCGTGTGACTTCACGTCTTATTCTCAGCAGTCATTAAATTTGCGCACTACTTTCTCACTTGCGCCTGTCCTGTTCACTCTGAGGTCCGTCCTACCGTCCAACAGGAACGACAACGATTGAGGAGTCCGAAACAAAAGCCCGTCAAATCCACCCCAGTCGTAACAAAGTTTGAAACACATTCACACGTCAGATTCAACATTTAGCCTAATTCGCTTCCAACTCGGATAACTCTCTTCGAAGTCTGTAGCTCGATGTAGGACGCTTCTGTTTCAAATTTTGTTACGATTGGAGATAGACTCGGGGTTTCGTTTCGAAGCTCCTCAACAAGGTACAGAGTAGCATACCCCCCAGGCGCTGTTTACACATCTCATATTATTATCTTCATTTCAGTAAGCCGAAGAAACAGTTTTCTGACTTACTTCCGTACAACACGTAAGTAGGAAACGGAATTTTATGTGCTAAAATTGTAAATTGTTCATTTTTGTGTGGTAAAAATACAAACAATAGTTTCTGAAAAAATATTTGCCAAAACTTTAAAATATTCAGCCAAAATTTGACTGGGAAATCTTTTCTTTTATGAAAGAAAGATAACTCACAAATAACAGCTCCTAGTTTCTTTAGAGTTACAGCTTATAACAAATCTTATCTACAAATTCTTAATTTCATGTTTTTCATTCAATTTAGTTTGATTTATTGTATTCCATAGATCTCACATTAGCATTCAAGCTTTAAGATGTGGAACAAGTCAAAATTTTACACGCTTACAATTTTTTGGTGAGATCAAATGAAGGCGAGGATTCGCCATAAATTACCTGGAATTTGCCTCATGGTTGGGGAAAACCTCAGAAAAACCAAAACCCGATCGGGGATCGTGCTAAATGTAGGCTAAGCGTAAAGGATTTACGTACTAGTTCGTAGCGCTGGGTAGAACTGCTCCCTCACATGCGTATATACATACATACACACATATACATACATACATACATACATACATAGATACATACATACATACGTACATACATGAAGCATGTATTATACTCTAATGTAAGTAATGCAGCATGCTGTAAATAAACAAATGATATATACCCACGCACATAATGTACTTCCATACTTGTTTGCACGGCCTGCAGGCAGTTGTTGCAATGTCTACACTGCGCCGTCCTCAGAAATCAATAGGGCGTTTCGTGCGCCAAGCGACATTGATAGGAATTTGTCTGACTGCGTGTCTTACCAGGTCTGAACTGGCCACAGATCAAACCGTCCAAGTAAACTTGTATTGTCCAAATTCATTTCTTGACCAACTCCAGAGTATCAAAGAGCCAGAATTATTATCCTGATGACCGCGACAACGAAAATATGTAGAGGAACGGTAATGACACTTACTTACTGAGCCTGCATTTTTACGTCTGCCAGGTAGGCACCCGTGATAGAATGAGTTGCGCACGAGTCGTCCAGTGCCTGGGCTTGTGCCTGAACATCTACCAAGCTGCGAGGAAACATCGAGACGATCGATTCGGTGTCACGCAAGCACAAGTGGTGCTCTGTTTTTCGAGACTGGGGTAATGAAATAGTAATTGTTGAGTGCAAATGGCACAACAACGTAATTTGTTTGCGGGAAATATGAATTTTGTCGTGTGCAGTTTTCATGACAAATATACTAAGGAAAAAAAATTAAATACATAAAGTTGATTTAAAATTAATATATTTTTAACATTATGTTAAATGTTATTTTTATGAAGTTAACTGTATAGACTTGGAAAAAATAGAACTTTATGTTAATTATCTTATTTTGATCTTTTTCACACTTCTGATAATAAGTTCAGTAATTGTAATCGCAAGGAGATTACAAAATGTGCAACTCTGATGAAAAGGAAGTTTTTGTTAATTTACTTATTCATTCATTCATTCATTCATTCATTCATTCACTCATTCATTCATTCATTCATTCATTCATTCATTCATTCATTCATTCATTCATTCATTCACTCATTCATTCATTCATTCATTCATTCATTCATTCATTCATTCCGTACATTCATCCATTTATTATGTTCTTACTGTTATCTTCCACTTCTGTTTTACGTATGAAAAATGTATTTTTGACTAAAGCCGCGGTTTGTTTACGACGATCATTGTCGGACGCGCATCGCCGGCGATGATAAACGCTGGCGATGATCGTCAGGAAGTGGTTTCTTTAACAGCGTACATCACTGTCTACTCTCATTTGTTTTTCTGCCATAACTCGATTGAATATTTCTAGATGGCCTTCTCTAAATATCGAATGCGGCGATGTGCGTCCTGAATTTGCTTCAGAAGCAACCTCCAGAGATCTGCGTCGCGTCCAACGATTTACGTTGGCGATCATCGCTGTAAAGAAACCCTGCGCATTCATTTTAACTGCTAGCAACTCCAGGCGACAATCGTTGGAAGTCAGGTGCATGTGGGCGAAAAAAAAAAATCAATTGCAAGCAATACCATTACTGCGATCTTCATCCCTCTTCCATTTGCAAACTTCCAGCTATCTTCGGCTGATTATTTTGACAAAGGACAATATGTCAGCAAATAAAATGTAATGTACGGTACGTCCATTCAGGGTTTATGAGAATAAATGGTCGCCTAAGCAGCGATTTTAAAGGGTGGGGTTTGTACTTACAGTTCATCGCTTTCAGCTTTCTAAAACAGGAAGACAAGAACACCAGTTTATACTAATGGCCGTCAGTCAAAACTTTACAGTTTACCGCACCAAGTGATATACAGATTTTTTCATAATACAGTTATGTTTCTTTTACCAGACTATGAATTTTATTCGGCTCGATTATTCGATTAAATCACATTTCATCGGTTAATCGGACTTTATAAATTAATCGGTTAGGCAACATTGTAGTGACAGATGGCTTGACGGGTTGAAATCCAACGGATTCTTAGTGACAGTCCATTCATGAATTTTATTGGTGCATGTCTGCAGAATGACGCTGCATATCAAAATCTGTAAGAAAAGTGCTGAGATGTATGGCATATTCCTCGAATACGTAGATTTGTAACATAATAATAATAATAATAATAATAATAATAATAATAATAATAATAATAATAATAATAATAGATGATGATGATGATGATGATAAGGTATTAGCAGTGTTGCTGTCTGCAGCATTAATTGTCATGCAAAATCTGTTTGCCTACGTGGACAACCCAGATCAGGATGAGAGCACTGGACTGGGTCGTGGAACTGGATAGGACTGCCGCAGACAGAGGTCGACGGTGATAATTAGCAGGCCAAGGCCGTGTGGAACTGCAGCCCCACACATGGATGGATGGACAAATCATGATTAGTTAACAAAGGTGAAACGTCTTCATTTCAGTCTGTGCACCACAGAAACCTTGTTTGTAATGATTAATTATTTGTTCTTCAAAGTCAATAAGAAATATTCTTATTTTAGGAGGATTACGCTTTAATTGTAGGCTCTTCGTCGCCGGAACATTGACGGCCGATTCGGCGCCGCACAAATTCGAGTGGTGCCCTCTTTTCGTAACGGAAGTGATAAAGAAATGGGAATTGTGGAGAGTGTTGATGGAATTGTGAGGTGAAAACCGCTATAAAACTTACACGATCTTGGATTTATTAAATATAAATAAAACTCGGTTGTTATACTCTTAAGGAGAGAAACTATCCGTCAGGTCAGAATGGTGTGGGCGTACGAAAGTGTCTACCACGTACGTTTGTCAAACAAATGAGTTATCAGCTTCGCTTGGTGCGGAGAGTCCAAGTTCAATCTGCAGTGAAGCAGCTTTCAAGTTGGGTGCAGCACGCATATAGATCTGTAGATTGTACGCGTTTGTTTTGCTGGTTTGTTGACGATGAGAACTGCGTTACTGCAGTTCATTTGGTGGATATATAGTCCAAACTCTCACAACTTAATAGTTCCTACTTCTGGTGATTACATCTCTTTATTCGTGCGCCTGTGTGTAAGTCGGTGAACAACAGAAACAGTACTCCTGTACAAAACACCACTTGGATTTCATAACAAAGTATTTATGTAAAGGCAGATTATATGTAATAAAAAGATTTTTACCAGGGATAGACAACACTCCAAAATTTTCAGGAGCCACTACATTTTGTCCACACATGAAAATGAGAAAACCATTCGAGCTAAGATTAAGATGCATTTACTAAAATACATTAGTAGTACATTATGGAACGAGCCTATAATGATAGTAATTAAGACGCGAGGATGTTTATGAAACGAGCGCAAACGAGTTTCATAATTTTCATACGAACGTCTTAATTATCATTATAGGCAAGTTTCATACGACTTTTTATGCTCGACCATATTTCTAACTTGAAATTATTCATAAGTATTCATGTTATTCTTATCTGACTGGGGAGCGAACTGACCTTGTGCAATATCTCGTAAATTGTGAGATGTGCGCAGACGCGAAAGTATTGATTTTTTCCGGGCAACGAATGTCGACGACCTTGATATAAATTCGAGAGTAAGATAAACGTTAAACTTGATATAACCTTGAAATTGATTTAGAATTGAAAAACGAGATGACAAATTGAATTTATTTGAATATTATTTACAATTAACGCTAATTATTATAGTAACAGAACATAACCTTCTGCGACAGTATTGGATTTCCAGCCTGCGTGAGGTTTTGCTAGTTGTCTTTCGATTGCATATCCGAGAATAATCTAAAACCTGAACTTTAATGAGTAGGTGTACTTTAATGACATGCATTAAAGGACTGCTACCAGGTGTATAATTACTACGTTTCGGCATGGTCGAGCATAAAAAATATTAAATATCTATGCAGTGCAAACACTCGCTCTTACAGGCGTGCCGTGCTCTTCACTGGTGGCAATATCTTGAGATGCAAAACAATATTAACTTAGAAACACATTCGAATTTTTTCCCACGATCGCTTTTGTTAACATAATGTGTTAGCAGTAGCGACATAAAAGAAACCCAAGTTTTAAGATATTGAGAACTCAAAAAATTCAGGCATCACATAGAAATTCTTCATCTTCATGGCTGTCTGCCTCCCGGAATTTTTCTATTCTTTATTTTTACAAAAATAAAATTAAAACACATACTTTTGTTCTAATTGAAAGTTTGAATTAACAATTTATAAAAATTAAATGTTAGCATAAATTTTAAAATATGAAACAAATTATATTTACTGCTTGCTGTACGATTGTCTACGATTCAGTTTTAAATTTCTACAATTTTAATCCCATTTATTTAATTTTGTTAGATGTATTAAGAACAAGGTGTGTGCAAATTTTCAGCTCCATCGGATGCTAGTTTCGGAGTTAATTTTATTTTAATTATGCAAATTAGTGATAGAACCAAAATGTTTCAAGCGCATTACAGTCAAGTACAGCAAGCTGATATTTTTTTCGTGTGAACCCGTATTCACGGGAAATATTTTAACTTTGAGAAATTCAAGATATCTAGTTTGATTTGGGCACAATACATTTTTTAAAATCGGACATTTATTCATTTTTTTCTTCACAAGATAATTTGTTTAGCTACCAATTTTTGATATACTTGTAATATCTCAATGTTAGATATCAGATAGTAGCCTATGTGCCTGGACACGTACGAATATTTTCATTAAGTTTGGAGAAAAGGACATTGCAGGGAGCGCTTTGAATATCGAAACTGCAGTTTCGAGGAAAAGGCAAATTTGTGAAAAGAGATACAATATGACTTACGGGGAGTAGGCCTCACTCCTGGAGCTAAAAAAAGACGGAGAGACAAAAACCTTTTACTATCAACTTCCTAAGATCCCAAGGAATATATTACCCCCAAACTAAATTCAGCATGTTTTGCTATTAGATCTATGCAAAAGATAGTAACTCGGTAATGAGTTTTGGAATAATATTCTGGGGAAATTCCACAGATAGTAACAGTATATTCCTATTACAAAAAAGAGTAATTAGAATAATAGTAGGTGCCAAATCTAGGGAATCTTGTAGGACTATTTTCAAAAAACTACAAATAATGCCCATGCCTTGTCAGTATATCTTTTCATTAATAATCTTCCTCGTATGTAATCGTGAAAACTTTGTAACTAATTCAACAGTTCATAGCATAAATACACGTCAAAAAATGACTTTCATACTCCATCGGCAAGTCTATCGTGCTATCAAAAAGGAGTGCGTTATATGGCAGTAAAAATTTATAATAGCCTCCCTATGGATATAAAAATGAAACTCAAAACATAAAATTATTTAGGGCCAAATTAAAGAAGAACCTAATTTCTCACGCCTTCTATTCTGTAGGTGAATTCATGACATTCAATAACGCTTCATGAAATTGATACTAAAACTTTGTGTTGTACTAGTAGACTGTATTGTAAATCTCGTCTGTATATATTTCATCTAGACTGTGACTATAAATTAAGACTTTATAGTAGTATTAAGTTTTTTGACTTGTTCCATATTCTAGCTGTGAAGCGATGTAAATAAATTTAAATTGTTAACTGCCTCCCATTGGAGGTAGCCCAGAAGGACTCAGTATACTCTCCTACATGAATTTTACAATATTAAATGTGTACATAAATTTTGTTGAAATAAAATTAAAGTAAACATACATGAATTAAAAAGTGAATAAAAAAATTAAACAGAGTGAATATGATGACTCAGAATTTAGCAAGAGCGTTTCAAAACTGAAGTTATGATGTCAGCAGTAAGTGTCTGTGGTAGTTCAAAAGGCTTCCTGAAGCTTTCAAAGAACTTGGGAATCACACCACGAGCTCCAATAAGAAGACCAATCACCTCAATGTCTTCAAGCTGGTATTTTGCTTTGAAGTAATCAACTGTTGGCAGATAAATGTTGATCTTTTCTTTATTGACATCCTCCGACTGGCTACTCCCCATTTCAATCCTTATGGTAGGATCAATTATATAGCCTTTCTTGGTAGTCTGGGAATATGCTATGATGTCAATACGTCTAGAGGAGCCATTAGTAGAAAGGCAAAAAACTTCCTCTTCTATCCAAGACTTTTTTTTCAAAGCAGTTGCAATTAATGGAATGTTAATAAATAGAATACAATACAATAAAGTACGAAAAATCGAAATATGATAGCCTATATTGGCCTTTTTCTTGTAAAAAAAAAACTCAGTCCTAGTGTCTGTTAAGTGTTTCGAATGGAAAAGTCTCCTTTTTGATAAAATCTGTTTCGTAATCAAGTGCTATATTACGTTTCTTATTAATTGTTTGGTATTTGTAAACATTTGATTTATCACAAGAAATGAACTGGAATGAACATAAAGAGAATGAAGGAAAACAGATAAGCGACTGGAATCCCCAACAAAAGCCCTTCATGACGGGCTGGAAGGACGTCATCATACCCGAAACTGCAGTGAATGGACACGCACTAAGCTACCAGCTAGATAGAAAGGAGATATCTGTAAGCAGTAAAATCTCTTCGATCTCAAAAACTAGGCGCGTCTAGACCATGTTTATGTGGACTTTTACCAATATATTGTTCCATAGAAATAGGCGTACGCCTCTCAACTAATTGACACTCATTTAAACATACCTTGTATAAAATCTATACTAATAATAAATCTGCAGCCGAAATTTTTCTGGGAATTTTCGCATTTCCAAACATAATTGGTCCTAACATGTATATTTAACCATCCTGAAACTGAAAATCGCTTTTTTGAAATTTTTGTTTGTATGTCTGTCTGTCTGGATGTTTGTTACCTTTTCACGCGATAATGGCTGAACCGATTTGTATCAAAATTGGAATATAAATTAAGTTCGTTGTAACTTAGATTTTAGGATATATACAATTCAAAATACCATATTTAAAAGGGGGGTTCATAAGGGGGGCTGAATTAAATAAATCGAAATATCTCCCTTATTATTAATTTTCATGAAAAATGTTACATAACAAAGGTTTCTTTAAAAATGATTTCCGATAAGTTTTATTCTATACAAAATTTTGATAGGACTGATATTTAATGAGATAAATGGGTTTTAAAATTAAGATAACGCCATCTAAGGCGCTGTAATGAAATAAAAACAAGTGACTTCGTCTATAAGGGGCCTTGGACAACAACAATCGAAAGCTATGAAACATAGACTACAGAGAATGTTTTTGTGTTTGTATGGAGTAATATCGGAAGCTAATTAATTACTAAGTGATATGTTATTCTTCATTAAACTATGGTTGCAAGTAATAAAAATTAGAAACATGTTAAAGGAATTGTCATTGCACCAAATGAGTGTCTCTGGACCAAAATGATCGCATTTTAATTATTTAAATACAATTTAAATTAAGTAACATATTAAACGATTTATCCTTCTATCAAGCACGAATGTTCCCTGGATCAAATGTCCTATTTTAATTATGTAATTACTTTATATTTATTTCTAACGGGTGCAGCGGAGCGCACGGGTACGGCTAGTTCTTAATAAATTAGTCAGGATGATTTTGCCTCTTTGTTTACCAACTTCTGAAGATACTCCGTCACCAATTCTTTGTTACTGGTTACGTCTGTTGAACCTTAAGTGTTCCATGAAAATAAATGTCACTGTTACATAGTGACTGTGGACTACTGCAGCCAGTTTTGGATCTGCACAGCAATGCTTCTATGCCTGCAATGTTTAATTACTGCAAATACACATCGCACTGAGCATCCCTTGATGTAACACAAACAAGCCCACAGCTCTGATAACACGTATATAAATTTTCACTTCTACGTCGCTATATACAACTGTAAATGACACTAGGGAGGAAATTAAACGCAGAATAAATATGGGAAATGCCTGTTATTATTCGGTTGAGAAGCTTTTATCATCCAGTCTGCTGTCAAAAAATCTGAAAGTTAGAATTTATAAAACAGTTATATTACCAGTTGTTCTATATGGCTGTGAAACTTGGACTCTCACTTTGAGAGAGGAACAGAGATTGAGGGTTTTTGAGAATAAGGTTCTTACGAAAATATTTGGGGCTAAGAGGGATGAAGTTACAGGAGAATGGAGAAAGTTACACAACGCAGAGCTGCACGCATTGTATCCTTCATCTGACATAATTAGGAACATTAAATCAAGACGTTTGAGATGGGTAGGGCATGTAGCACGTATGGGCGAATCCAGAAATGCATATAGAGTGTTAGTTGGGAGGCCAGAGGGGAAAAGACCTTTGGGGAGGCCGAGACATAGATAGAAAGATAATATTAGAATGGATTTGAGGGAGGTGGGATATGATGGTGGAGACTGGATTAATCTTGCTCAGGATAGGGACCAATGGCGGGCTTATGTGAGGGCGGCAATGAACCTCCGGGTTCCTTAAAAGCCAGTAAGTAAGTACGTCGCTATATGGAATTGAATCATGTAAATTTATATCTAGACACGCCACTATACACTATATCCATCCTTCCTTCCGCAGCTACCCACCACACCCAGGAATCGGAGACACTTCTTGACATTATTGCCACGACTAATCCTCAGCTAGTATTAACGAATGGACAACTACCAGCGCCGGGTATCTCAGCACACGACATAATCTTTTTAGAATATTCCTTGTATTGTCCAAAATATAAACCTCGCATCACATCATACCGGGACTTAAAGCATATTGAGCATGATGAATTAATCAATGACGCACTTAGCCTGCCTTGGACTGAAGTGTGGAACTTACCAGACATTGACGACAAAATCGAAAAATTTAACGACCTAGTAATTCAGTTATACGATAAACACGCACACTTGAAAACCAGACGAGTTGGTAGACACCCTGCGCCTTGGATGTGCGATGCCATAAAATTACTCATGACAGACAGAGACACTGCTTATCGTAAATACAGACGGAGCAAGGACGAATTAGATTTTAATACTTACAAAGTTTTAAGAAATAAATGTAATCAAGCAGTAAGAAATGCTAAATTACGCCATGCACATTCCCTTATTCTACCTTCGGTCAGTGCGAAAGAATTGTGGCGTAACCTTAATAACCTGGGTCTAACAAAAGCAAAGCCTCGGGTAGATAACATCAACTTGTCACTCAATAGTCTAAATGAACATTTTGTCACTGCTCCACCTGAACCATTACATAAGCAAGAGACTCTTGAATTTCTCAGATCTTACCCCCAACCTGTGTGGGATAAATTCTTCTTTAAATACATTAACCCGACTGACGTAATGAAGACGCTGCGACGTATGAAATCTAAAGCCCAAGGTATAGACAATATAAATATCACTCTCCTGTATAAAATAATAGATGTGATCCTGCCGACCGTCACCCATATATTCAATGCATCTATTATGACTGGGTCCTACCCCTCACTCTGGAAAATGGCATTAGTGAAACCTTTACCTAAATCTAACACACCTTCTACAGTAAACCAATACAGACCGATATCAATTCTTCCCACTCTTTCAAAAGCATTAGAACATATTGTACATGGACAACTTATGAACTATCTCGACGAACACAAACTCCTTGATGACTATCAATCGGGTTTTAGACATGGACACAGCACTTCTACAGCCCTACTTAAAGTGACTGAGGACATCCGTGAAGCTATGGATAGGGGTGAAGTAACGGCACTAACTCTTCTCGATTTCAGCAATGCCTTTGGTTCTGTTGATATCGACTTGCTTCTTGCAAAGATGAAGGCTTTGCACCTGTCAGACAATACCTTGAGCTGGATGGACTCCTACCTACGTGACCGCCAACAGTGTGTTTCACTTGATAATCAATTCTCCCAATGGAGATGCACAAAGGCGGGAGTGCCGCAGGGCTCCGTATTAGGACCACTATTTTTCTCTATCTACATTAATGACGTATCAAAGAACTTACAGTATTGCCGATATCACCTCTATGCCGACGACCTACAACTTTACATACATTCCAGACCCAATACGATCAATGAATCGATTGACAAGTTAAATTGTGACCTAGCCACTGTCTCCACTTGGGCGGCCAATTTCGGACTCGCACTTAATCCAAGTAAGACTCAAGCCATAATTATTGGACATAAGCGTTTAGTTAACTCCCTTAATAACAGTAATCTTTCAGTTGTTACCCTTAACAACACGCTAATCCCTTATTCATCTGTCGTAAAAATCTTGGCTTCTTTTTTGATAATAATTTAAGTTGGAATTTTCAAGTTAAAGAAACGATAAAAAAATCTGTTCCTCCATTCACTGTTTGAGTCGCTTGAGAAACTTCTTGCCCCAGCAACTAAAACTTACCCTAGTGCAAACCCTAGTAACGCCGCACTTCGATTATTGTGACGTTTTGTTAAGTGACCTAAGTTCTGAATTGTCAGTCAAGTTACAGCGAGCTCAGAATATGTGCGTCAGATACGTGTGCAACATCCGACGGTATGATCACATATCACCATCCTTCGCAAGTCTCTCGTGGCTCCGACTTAAAGAACGTAGAACTTTACACTCTTTGTCTTTACTCTTTCGAATTCTGCACACTTCAACACCAAATTACCTTTCGTCTCGTTTCTCTTATCTATACTCTAACCACGACGTAAATACCAGATCACTTATCTGTGGCACGCTAAGTATACCTCTTCATAGAACATCTTGTTATTCATCATCTTTTACAATATCCACCTCGCGTCAATGGAATTCCTTGTCACAAAGTATTAGGGGCTGCAAGACAATAAACACCTTTAAGAACAGCTTAAAAGATAACCTTATTAGCATTTCACTCCAATCATACTGATTTAAACTATCACTGACTACATTGTTACTTTTTTCTTTAGACATCATCCTGATTGTGCTGTATTTTAATTGTCTCGTAATAATCTCTTTCTATTACCTAATATTATTTGAAATATATTAACATTCTATGTATTTTAGTTTAATTCTGCTACACAGTTTATTTCAGTGTTTAATTAATAGTTCATAGTATTTTGTTGTTTAATTTGTAAATAACTTTTGTATACATGTAACTCTCATCTAAATCAAATTGTTGGATTCTTTGTAAGTTCATGCATATGTATATACACTTTTGCTGGTTGAGTGGAAGAGAAGGCCTTACGGCCTTAACTCTGCCAGCTAAAATAAATCATTATTATTATTATTATTATTATTATTATTATTATTATTATTATTATTATTATTATTATTATAAGATCCACATTATCATTCCATCTCCAGAAAAAGAACTAAGCGAGGAGATGTTGGGAATCCTGCCCTGGACAACTGCGTCACATGTTGCTGTCCTATATAGTTTTGCTGTGACTCACGTTTTATGCATAGAATAGGAATTGTTTGACAGCGTTATTTCCTGATAAACTTTGTCTCATCGATTTCCAATAAATCGTTAACGATTTACTTGCGTTCGGACCCCATCTTCTAGCTCGCAGTTCCCCTGTGTAACAGCTACCTGGAATCACTGTTTGTAATCTGACGTATAGAACCCTCTGCAAGCATTTCTCTGCCTTACTGATAGCATGCATTTCTGCTTAACGAACTTAATTTGCGTGTAACATTTTGACAAAAACGACCAAACAATAAGGAATCGAATCAAAATCATATCGCCCTAAAACATTTCAGTTACCTATTCTGAGATGTCACCTTATTACTCCAACTCCTGTCCTATCTTCAGTCCCGTTTCAGTTACCTGTCATCATATCATAATCTCTTCACACGCTCTCAAAATAGCCGCATACTAGCCATACCAGCACATAAGACATCATCGTATTCATCATCATACACAATCTCGCTCTCGCGCTTGTGGAATACCCTACCCAGTGACATCAGAGACTGTCGGAATTTAGTAGCGTTCAAAAGCAAACTTATTAAGCATTTTCTTACTGCGTAGAGTAGGTGTAATTTTTACTTAATCAATAAAAGAAATGCTTCTCTCTTCTTAACTTTTACAATAAACTAGTTAATCTTTTAGTACTTTGATTTTTATTGTATTTGTAAATTTAATATTAATTGTAATTATAATTGTAATTGTATTCTTAATATAGTAGTTGTAATCCCCTGGTAGAGGGGAAGAGAAGGCCTGATGGCCTTATCTCTACCAGGGTAAATAAATAAATAAATAAATAAATAAATAAATAAATAAATAAATAAATAAATAAATAAATAAATAAATAAATAAATAAATAAATAAAATCTTTCTCGTAACAGTACTGGGACATCATTCACTCTTTCCCAATCCCACTGAAGTCCCAATATTCGCCTATCCCATTCCCACCGACGTCACCAAAACCCATCCCCACTGGACTCCTAAACGATTCACTTATGAGCGACCCTAACGGGATAACAGAGGATCTATAAGATTTTCGGCATATGCAAGAAATGTTCCTCTTTGCTTACTGTATCTTCCCTGGGCCGCTGTTAACAATCTTTTGAAACAGCCTGTATGTGAACATATTATGGCTGAAAGTATGTGTCAATTATGTATTCGTCAGCGAAAATATGTTAGTAACGTGTGCTTTTCATTGAATGTATGTCTAAAAATCTTATTTCTAGGGGCATCTTCATCTGAAAATCGAGGTAATTAGTACTTGCGATAGAAAATACTGCATTAATTGTTAAACCGTCAGCGTACATGTGTAGTGTGTTAAATACTAATTAATCTCCACAAAGCTGCTGTCAGCACGAGGGCTGCAGGTTGTGCAGAGCGGGTGCGTGTCCGAGTAATGGAGTGCGCTTCACAATAATTGATCGGTAGTGAAGAGCTGCTATGTCATGTCCAGCAGGATTGCATTGGCAACATCGCTTGCGAATTGCAAAATATAGTCAAGTCATGTTTTTGTCCGCTGTTCCTCCTACTTGTTAGTCAACACACAAAGTTAGGTGGATTTTCGTCGATTAAGAAACTTCCTGAACATAAAGTTGGTTGCAGATATATTACTGTTGACGGATGGCAACGCAACTCTGTCAATACAGAGCGCTGTCTGCCTTCATGTCTCGTGGGTCTAGCAATTAGTGTCTGCAATGGGCGACCAAGATTATTACAAAGTTCGTCTTATTGCATATGAAAAACTGATCGCACGATCTGTGCTGAAATTCTTAAGCAGTTAAAACATTAATGGAGTATTGTATTGTATTCAATTTTATCTGTTTACATTCCGTGGTATTTTTTTCTTTCCTTTTTTTCTGTTTTTCGTTATCTTACGAAGCATAACACCCATGCCCGAGTCGGGACTCGAACCCACAACCCTTCAGACGAAGCGATAGACATTCCGTGCCTCTACCGCTTGCGCCACCCAGGCCAGCTGGTATTAATACATCGCTTCACAGCTAGAATATGGAACATGTCAAAAATTCTTAATAGTACTACAAAGTGTTAATTATAGCCACAGTCTAGTTGAAATATATACAGATATAGTCTACTAGTACAACACAAGGGGTTAGTATCGATACTTGATGCAAGACAGAAATATCCATGCATACCTGTCTCGATGAATCTTGGAGTGTGTATTTGGAACACTTCCTGTTTTTCAACCATTATTTTATATAATTCTGTATTCCTGTGCTGCAGAGGTGGACAATTTTTGTTTATGAACATCAAACAAAATACTGTCATCCTCTGAGGAGTTTAATGCTGAGAGGAATGCGGTTACGACTAGTCTAGCGGTACTGGAGTGGGAGGGAACAGTGACAGCGGCAGTCTGGAAGGAAGTACAATCATACTGAAAACATTCGCCCAATTCACGAGAGCAGTATGCCTATTAGTTTTCTAACGTATTTTTGGCGAGATAGAGATACAACCATTCGTACTTACGTGTTCAGAGAAGGAGAATGTTGTAGAAAATTTTATTTATTTATTATTTATTTATTTATTATTTATTTTGGTGAAGTTAAGGCCATCACACCACCAGAAATAGAAATACTTACTTACAAATGGCTTTTAAGGAACCCGAAGGTTCATTGCCGCCCTCACATAAGCCCGCCATCGGTCCCTATCCTGTGCAAGATTAATCCAGTCTCTATCATCACACCCCACCTCCCTCAAATCCATTTTAATATTATCCTCCCATCTACGTCTCGCCCTCCCTAAAGGTCTTTTTCCCTCCGGTCTCCCAACTAACACTCTATATACATTTCTGGATTTGCCCATACGTGCTACATGCCCTGCCCATCTCAAACGTCTGGATTTTAAGTTCCTGCAATAAAATAAATAAAAAGAAAAATCATAATACAACTACAATAATATAAGTGAAAAGAAGAATCATACTATAAAACTTAGTGATAGAATTGAATTAAATTTGTAAAGTAATCAATTTAAATATACTGTATTGCTGAACTCACTTGAGAAGTATAACTACTTGATTTGTAATTTAAGATATCACCAACAAATGATTTTCGCATGACATTATAGGAATCTGTTTTTCACGTTACCAATCACACATATTCTAAAATTCCAATAGAATAAAACCAGAAATTTTCCACAGCATGTTTCCTTAAAAATGATTTATAACGGTGAAATATTTAATGAGTAATTCATGTAATATTAACATAGCTAACACCAGGGAGAAGACTGAAGACTGCATATTTTTGGACGATTAATATTTCCCACTCCGCTCGGCTCGGCTTGGCTGTAGCAACAAAAGAATCTACCTGCAACCCCCCGCACCGATGGCAAGAATACCTCAGGTCCAGCGCTAGACTCGTCGGAGGAAGACAGTAGATTAGGAACAGCAAGAGATGATCTAAGATCTGTACAGATCTCCGCGTACAAAACTTAGGTACCCATATGCCGTATGGCTCCGTACAGACAAAATTTTCTTTTCCTCATACGATTAATTAAAATTAATTGTAGGTTCCCATACGATATATGGCCCCGTATGGCCTCCATGACACCAGTGCTCCTGTTATTTTATACACGTAAGTCTATTTGCGATCGTGCAAAGACAGTATAATGCCTGGCTTTTATATGCTGAATTTCTGGCCTGACGCTGTCATTGCTACCCCATTTTCTGTTTCTTCTCTATGTTACATGATACAACGAAATTCCTGCCATTTCAGTGTATCATCTTAAGGGGTTAGGTACAGCTTAAAGGAGAAAAATTACGGAAATATTCAACATTTTTTTCCTCCATTACTCTATCTTGTACAGTAATGAAAATTAGTATGTGTAAAACACTGTCCTTCTGCTATATGATAAACATATTTTTACGATTAAAAAAATATTTATAGATATATATTTTTTTTTTCAAAATTCAAAGTTGACTGTGCAGTGATGAAGCGTTTCCCTCATAACTCAAAAACTATCCAACATTCTGTGATGAAATTTTTTGTGTGTATTTATGCATGTCATATCTACAAAATGATGCAAAATCACTTCTCTACCTTTGATAGATTGTCTGATAAAAAAATAAATTCATTTAAAAAATGGTCAAATATTTAACAAAAAATAAAAAAAAAATATTGTTTATTAAGGAATGTAGTTGAAAGAGCATGATATTGTAAACATGAGTTTCAGCAATAAAATAAAAGAGAGAAAACATGAAAAAGTTAACAAGTTTATGAGTTATGAAGGAAACGCTTCATCACTGCACAGTGAACTTTGAATTTTGAAAAAAAAAAAAAATATATATATATATATATATATATATATATAATTTTTTTAATCGTAAAAATATATTTTCTTTTTCATATAGCAGAAGGACAGTGTTTTACACATACTAATTTTCATTATTGTACAAGATACAGTAATGGAGGGAAAAAAAAAAGTTGAATATTTCCAAAAAATTACTGCTGTAAGCTGTTCCTAACCCCTTAAATCATTTCGCCCAATATTTGCCTTTAAACTCCGAATCCAGATTATTGCATAACTTGATGTAGGTCTGTTACCATGGCAGCGGACGAGATGAAAAGCGAGGATTAGTAACAATGTCGCTGATGAGATTTGTTTCTGCGAATCCGCGCGCGGAACAATGGCAGTTAGTGAACTTATTGATGTGCGAGGATAAATAGCGCATGCGCATGCGTGGTGGGGGCCTCGGACCGGCCTGGCACCGAGATGGTGTTAATGTTTGAAGATCCGCATCCACTAGCTGATGCTTTGTTTACTAGTTTCGAACGTTGTTCATAAGTCATGCGGTTTAGTGTCGTGCAGTTCTCGAACATGAGATTATATATTTAGATAACAAACTTCGCCTTACTCCATAGGCATCCAACAATACTTAGAAGTAAAACATGTAAACTAAAATAAACGAATTCGTTAAAAACCGGTAAGAGGCCTTATGTTCGGTTCACGTTTGCCGAGTCTCTGTAGAATCGAAGTTCGCTTAACGTTTGTTCAATCTTTCCCTTCCTTACGCTCGATGCCTTTCTCCTCAGCTCCTCCTCTCCCTGCGCCTTTCTGCTTTAGCTGCATAAAGATGTGAGGCACATATCTTGCGAAGTTACGCACAGTAATGAGTACAGGTAATTTTTGTTGTTATTAATATGATTAAACATTCACAAAAAATGTAAGTATAAGTAAGTTTAAATAAAAAACACAGTTTTAAAAGCGCATACGTTCATAGTAGGCCTACCGATGCTATCGTGCAATGTTCAAACATGGGAGAGGAAACCAAGACATTGCAAACTTCGTCTTATTCCATATGAAAAACCACAGTCTTTTAAATTGACAAGCCTTGCTGCTGTTAGAATTGGCAACGTTGGAATTAGGCTGATTACGAGCTAGAAAAAGTCAAGTGCGGAAGAATGACGGAGGCTAGTTGCATTATTTAAAGCAACATTAGGTTTTGGTTACCTAGTTTTAAGGGCGATCACTGTTTTGACAGCTGCTTTTGTTTTCTTACTGAGTATACTATGGGAAAATACATATAACGGCAACAATTACTATAACAGTTTTTATACTTACCTAACTTAGCTAATCTAAACATGTTTACAGTTCATTTTAGACGTACTGTACATATTTGTATCGTTGAAGTTCAGTTGTTTCAATTTTAGTTGCCTTGACGATGCTGTGTTCGAATGAAAGTCTACTACGATAGTACATTAAAATCAGGTGATTTCGTAACAGCGTTAAAGATGAAAATAGAAAGCAAGCCTGGATTCGCGCATTGCCTCGAAAACATTGGACTCCTACCACTTCATCAGCTGTGTGTATCAACCACTGTGACGAAAAAGATACAATTCTGTGTGACAACTGAGCACACACTTACGAAATTACTTACCAAACACCCTAAACTTTCGAACGAAGCAATGTCTCGTAAATTCCAAAATTAACCCCCCCTCCCCTATCTGACCACAACGAGATTCAATGAAAGATGTAACCCACATTCTAGAAGGGCTATTGTAAATGTACAGTAAAAGGGTTATTGAAGGGCAATGATATTGGTTGACTCATATCTTCTCTAAATTACAGTAAGTTGAGTTTCTTGAATGAGAGAACAAATGGAAAACACTGAAAACTAATACGGGATCGTCAAAAGACACATTCGAAGCCCTACAGAGAAGCGCTCATCATGTGATGATCTGGTGAGGTGCTTCCACATGGAGCGTCCTTACGCACTGTACACCCGTGATGGAATGAGTTGCGTGCCGATTGTACCGACCGGCTAAGCCACGCACCACGCATTCCTCTCCTGAATATCAGATCTCTGCCATCCTCATAGATCCACCTGAGTCGTTGTCTTCCCGCCGAGGGAACCTTGGGTCGTCCTCGCTACTATTGTCGTCTGTCAATGTTTGGAAAACCAGAGGGGAAAACGCAGCGTGCAAACACATATGATTCCTTGTGTTTTGGAAACTGAGATGATGAAGGAAAAGCAATTGCAGAGTAGAATAACGAGGGAAAACGGGATAAGCCTGAGGAAAATCCTCACAGCTTTGGACTTGTTCACAACTCGGGAGTTGAACTCTGAGACTCGTTATGTTAGAAGTAGCATCAGATTATTTACAAAAATGAACTGTACGTTTTAAATCGCCGACATTTGATTTCTCGAATCTGCCTCTATTCTTACTTGTTTTTCCGATGTCTGAAGCATGGCAACGAATCAAATGCTTGGACTAAACGAGCCTCTGTTGCCAAGGGGATGTCATTGGAGGAAGATAGTAGCGAAGGCCGCTTGTTAGTTATCCGAG
This sequence comes from Periplaneta americana, assembly GCA_025594305.2. NCBI lineage: Eukaryota > Metazoa > Arthropoda > Insecta > Blattodea > Blattidae > Periplaneta > Periplaneta americana. The sequence continues at coordinate 65,411,593 of JAJSOF020000038.1, read as the reverse complement.
ACGCTTCACACGGGTCAAGTTGCTCGGAATTCGGTTCACGCGTCACTCGTCGAAAATACGAACATATTTTTGCATAACTGCTGAGTTTTGCAATGAGAGCTGGTGGCCTGTACAATTCCTTATCAGCAACTTTGATGAAAGCAGACTTATTGTCTCTGTCGTTTGAATGAAACAAATCACTGCTACCAGGGGGTTAACTGTTACGATGAATTAATATTTGAGGAGAAAAATTCGCTCCGGCGCCGGGGATCGAACCCGGGTCCTTGGTTCTACGTACCAAGCGCTCTGACCACTGAGCTACGCCGAATTCAATCCACAGTACCGGACCGAACTCCCCTCCTTCAATGTTTCCCTTTGTGGCCTGACTCCAAATTAGGCATATATGTTGACGTATATGTCCAATGTTGAAGGCTTTTTTTTTACCCTTTCTTATAGACTTTCTCCCTGACTTTCAAACTTCTGAGTGACAAGGGAATATTGAACACCGCTCAAAGACTCGCACTGCTGCCTGACAATGAACTTGAGGGAAATGGTGTCGGCTTGAAGAAGAAATTTACTGTTATGGGTCTTGTTGAGGGTGTGGTTGAGAAAGTAACGATCTCAGTCACTCATATGGTTTCTGGTTTTTCCTGCCTCTTTAATCTGCTCCATGTTCGACCCTTATTTTCTATTACTTAAGATTAAATTGCTAAATATACATCGTATTTAAAGAAATAATGCTGAATATAAATAAATAGATAACTAATATATATCCACAACACACACATAAGTTGAAACAATATATAAACTTATTTTATACAATGGAAGATAGACTTACTTCTAAAAGTATTACAGGATATTAAAAGTGTGAATACCGTAGGGACACTAGGGTAGAGCTATATGCAGAAAGCTATATAATTCATTATAGAATTTGAACTGGTAATGGAAATTACGGGAAAACGGCTAAACATATTTTAATAAATGACTCCTCATTTTGAAGCTTGGAACCCAAAGATTTGTGGAAAAATAGTAGTTTTCCGTGAAATGTCTATTTTCCCATTTTCCAAAATCCATCTGTCGTCAGTTTTGAGAACCAATAGCTTTTCTAAGTAAGACAAACACTAAAATAAACAATATCACGGAGGCCATGACTCCAGAATTACTATTAGATTCTCTGACATAATGCCAGTAGGTCGATCTTCATTTGTCTCTATATTGGTTACTAAGAACTTCAAAACTTATTACGAAGCTTACATTATCATGAATAAAATTTACGGATCTGATTGTCTGTTGTGTAATTTTCTTAGTATAGCTGTGTAATGTGTGTAGCTTATTAAGAACTACAAAACTCGAGAAAGTTTCTTGACATCATTTCCATTAAAAATTAAATATTACAGGTAATTGTGTGATGTATTTGTCACTGATGATACACATTGATACTATTATTGATGATATGAAAATGAAACCTTTTGGGGTTATGTAAGTAAACGTAGAGAATAACTTATATTAGATCTTCATTTCTACAATTTTCTGAGTAACGGCTATAAATATACCTTATGTTACTAAAAGCTACAAATCTTACGTAAGACATAAAAATTGTTATTAAAAATGAAATACTTTTATAGTTGTATAGATATGCCATTCCCATCTAACCTGTACTCTCACAAAGTCTAGCTAGTTCTTTTGCTACTAATGTTACCCCTCCTGTTCTATAAATACTTGTACCATTCCAAGTACCAAATCTCATAATCTTATTCCTTCTCTGTGATCGCTCCAAAGAATCAGTCCAAATCCGATTCTTATGTTTCGTGGGTTTCGTAACAAACTGCTTTTACATTGATGGGTTGTTAGCCCTTCGCCCAACCTTCAAGGTGGAGGACCATCCCTTATCGGCTGCCCGCGACTATAAAATGGTAAATGTTAAAATAAAAATCGTAATTTCTATTTTTAAAGTGCTAAAAATCATCACCCCTAAATATAATGTATTATCACATAATTGTATATGTAACCTAACATAATTTTCACTGCTTTATGTTTTGACGATTCTAGAATCCACTACGATCTTTGGAATCAATATTACATTCTGATTTATTACCACGCATATTTTTTAAACGTGTAATTTCTATTTCATGTCTACAGCAAAAGTAAACCCAGCAACAAAACATATATTATTTATTTTATTTCGATAGATTTATTCCTTCTTTTCTGATCTGACGAAATTGTCCATATTCTATAAGCATGCAGAATTATCGCTAATACTGTAGATTTTCTTTCGAGACAAAGAAGAAAAGAAAATGATAATGGTGAAAATAGATTCAAAGCAAATATCCTACCCAAAGCATCAGGAGCAGCATACTGAAGCCAGCTAGCAAGACGCAAGCAAACGCTGCATCGGTCGCCATTGCTTCGGAAACGCCCTGCGGTGGGATATCACGGATCTACGGAACATAATCAGCTTATAAACTGTGCAGGGGGACGAACTGAGTTGACTTAGCGTTTCGTGGAACTGTCTGTGGACAAATGTAAGCCTCTAGCTCTTCTATTAATAGAGCAAGAATCTCTCTATGTTATAGAAGAGAACCAAGCAGAGTACCTGGAGAAGGATCTTGTGATGCAAACGTGGTGGACATTCTTTCTGAGGAGCATCTTAAATGAGAAGAAAACAATTACAGGATTGCAATCCTGTAGTAAATATTTTTGACGTCTTGACGAAAGTACGCGTCTTAGAACTGAATTATTGGCACTAATAATACTACTACTACTACTACTACTAATAATAATAATAATAATAATAATAATAATAATAATAATAATAATAATAATAGGTCTAATGAATCGAAAGCGCTTTACCTTGTCGCTCCAACCAGGTTCCTCTTTCCTGTGCTGCTCTTCAACATTATCCGTGGTTGTTGCACTTCTTCCTAGTCGGCAGGTCTTTGATGTATTTTCTTCTCGTTCTGCCTCTTCTTTGTTGCTAAATATTTTCCCCGCCAAAAATATTAACGAAAACATGACGTTGTATGACCAACCAATCTTAATTTTCTTTTCTTAAATAATGATGTCAGCTCCTAGGCTCTATCACAATAGACTATACGTAGAATCCCTGGTGATCCCATAAGACGTATTCACAGCGGATTTTTAACAGGGTGGCCACTCCTCTCTAACTAACATATATATATATATATATATATATATAATGTTGTTGTTGTTTTCTAATGCTAGGCGTTTGACAATAAAGTCATTTGACCTCTTGCACTCCAATATTTTTCAAAGATATTACCATGACCAGCCACTGAAGCACAGATTTTGAGGTGTTCCGAATCCATTTCTTGGTTTGAGTTGCACAATGGGCAATTAGGGTACTGATATATTCCAATTCTATGCAGGTGTTTGGCCAAACAATCATGGCCTGTTGCCAATCTAAATGCAGCTACAGACGATTTTCGTGGTAAATCGGGAATTAACTGTGGATTATGTTGCAGAGAGTTCCATTTTTTCCCTTGAGATTGTGTTATCAAATTTTGTTTGTTGAAGTCTAAGTATGTAGATTTAATAAATATTTTCACAGAGTAATACGTACATTTAGTAACAGGTCTGTAAGTAGCAGTGCTGCCCTTCTTTGCTAAAGCATCCGCATTCTCGTTTCCCAGGATTCCACAATGGGATGGTATCCATTGGAATACAATTCTTTTATTGAGTGATATTAATTGAGAGAGCATTTTAGTTATTTCTGCTCTTTGAGATGAAGGTGTGTGTTTAGAGACTATTGATAGAATAGCTGCTTTGGAGTCTGACAATATAACTGCATTCCTAAATTTATTGATGTGGCATAGAAGATTCCTGAGACATTCACTTATTGCAACGATTTCTCCATCAAAACTTGTTGTTCCATATTCAAGAGATCTATAAAGTGAGAAGAGACAGCACGTAACACCTGCACCGGCACCTTGTTCCCTGGAGATCAAGGATCCGTCGGTGTATAAATGAAGCCAGTTTTGTGGAGGGTACCTAATATTAATTGTCTCTAAAGACAATTGTTTCAGTATTTCAGTGTTTACTTCTGATTTCAGTATTTCTTCTGTTAAATTTAGATTATATTCCATATTTAATAGAGTTAAAGGGTTTGGTTTAATTCGTAAGTTTTCTTTTAAATTCGGGATATTGATTTTCTGTTTTAATTCTTGATCAATATATATATATATATATATATATATATATATATATATATATATATACTATATACCTACTGCGCTCCGCTGCACCCGTTAGAAATAAATATAAAGTAATTACATAATTAAAATAGGACATTTGATCCAGGGAACATTCGTGTTTGATAGAAGGATAAATCGTTTAATATGTTACTAAATTTAAATTGCATCCAGATAATTAAAATGCGATCATTTTGTTCCAGAGACACTCATTTGGTGCAATGACAATTCCTTTAACATGTTTCTTAATTTTTATTACATGCAACCATAGTTTAATGAAGATTGACATCATTTAGATTTAATGTGTATACTTTATTTTACTTGTTATAGGTTTCCATTGAATTATGGTAATAACTTAATTTTAACCCTTGTTTTCTACGTATTCAGTAAATGAAGTTTGGCCTACTATGGTTCTGAATCCTTCAAATAACTTAAATTATATTACATAATATTACATTACATATATTATATTATATTATATTATATTATATTATATTACATTACATTATATCAGAAGTTACTGTAATAACATTGTAGCATTATGTCCATCTAGAGAAACTACACTTTCCAATGGTGAAATAATAATTAATTATACAAATCGGTTAATTTAGCTTCCGATATTACTTCATACAAACACAGAAACATTCTCTGTAGGCTATCTTTCATAGCTTTCGATTGTTGCTGTCCAAGGCCCCTTATAGATGAAGTCATTTGTTTTTTATTTCATTATACAACCTTAGATGGCAGTTATTTTAATTTTAAAACTCATTTGTCTCATTAAATATCAGTCCTATGAAAATTTTTCAAGGAATAAAACTTATCGTAAATTATTTTTAAAGAAACTTTTGTTATGTAACATTTTTCACAAAAATCTATAATAAGCGAGATATTTCGAATTATTTAATTCAGGCCCCCTTATAACCCCCCTTTTAAATAATGTATTTTGAATGCCATATAGCCTAAAATCTAAGTTACAACGAACATAATTTATATTCCAATTTTCATCGAAATCCGTTCATCCATTATCGCGTGAAAAGGTAACAAACATACAGACAAAAAGACAGACATACAAACAAAAATTTCAAAAAAACGATTTTCGGTTTCAGGGTGGTTAATTATATATGTTAGGACCAATTATTTTTGGAAAATCGAAAATTACCAGAAAAATTTCGGCTACAGATTTATTATTAGTATATATAATTTGAACTGGTAATGGAAATTATGGGAAAACGGCTGAACGGATTTTAATAAATGATCCCTCATTTTGAAGCTTGGAAGTCAAAGTTTTTTAGAAAAATAGTAGTTTTCAGTGAAATGTCAATTTTTTAACATAATTTTCCTATTTTCAAAAATCCATCTGTCGTCAGTTTTGATAATAGCTAATTGCATTTCAGAATAAAACAAAACACACACTATAGTAAACAATATTACACGAAGGCCATGATCTGCAAGAATGCTGACATATTTAGAGCTCAAATTAAATTGGTTATTAAAAACTTTACTTACTAAAAATAATTTACAGGTTCGATTCTGTGGTGTGTAATTTTCTGGGTACAGCTGTGTATTGGATATTAAAAACTACAAATATTGAGGTGGTTTGATGACATTATTACCATTAGAAATGAAATATTATTGTAGTTAATGCCATGATGTGACTATTTTTCTTTAATTATACATATTAATGCTATATTGATGATATGAAAGTGAAACGTTTTGGGGTTATATAAGTTGATGTAGAGAATAACTTACATTAGATTTTGATTTCTATATTTTACTGAGTGGCGGCTATATAGTATATATATAGTATACGTTACTGAAAGCTATAAAACTTACGTAAGATAATAATATTATTAAAAATCAAATATTTTTATAGTTATTAATCAAGTGGGGTTGGGTCTTTTTCATATATTTAATGGCGGTGTGGTGTAGATATTTATATGCGTGGTTCTCTTCAGTATTGGCTCGAGAGAGAGTATCTTTCATTATTATGGAAGCAAATAACTTTCAGAATGTCTGGTATTCTTCATTGATAATAAATCTGAAAAATGTTTATTCGAACGTCTAATGAACTTAGTTTGCAGCATTTGCTGCACAAGCCACTAGTATCTATGTAAATCTAACTTAAACATAAGAGAAACACAAACATCCAGGCCTTACATACCAAGAAACAATCCCTAGCCAAGAAAAAAATCGCTTTGCAGAGTCGGGAATCGAACCCGAAACTTTCCGGTTAGAAGCCAGCCAGCGTCGGAAACCGCTAGACTGAAGAGGCTGACCCATTGACATGCCCAGACAAAGGTATTCGCCATGAGTATGACATGCCAGACTTGCCTCCTCTGTAACCTAATTGACGGAGTCGTGTGCCAGCAAAGCATTTAAACTAATCACCACATCCTGTCATAATATCCTCCAAAGACAGAACAGCAGTCTGGCTTTGCGAGGACCGGGCAGTGATGGGTCCAGCTTACATTGGCCAAACGTGCAACGATTGTCCAGTCCGACGAGTAATTCTGCCTGCAGCCTGGCCAGTAAGCCTTCCTGCATATAATGTGTGTGTCAAAATGTTTAATATTTAAAGCTTAGTTCAATTTTGCTAATGAAATTCACAGGAAAAAATGCAAGCTGTAAAATTTGGGGAAATGATGAGAACTACTTCATTTTTTTTAAAGTAAGGCTGCAATACATCATTTAAAAAGTAATTGTTAAACAGTTGAGACTCCTGAAGTCACTCGCTTTGATAAATTTAATTAATTTTATTCTGCTTCTCTTTCTTCAAGTAATAAATTGTTAGTGTCCAAAGCTCACCTATATTTAAACATTGCCTTATGGCTTATGTACTACATATCGATACATACATATGGACTATTCCATATGAAATCGATCAGTAAAAAACCTCGCATTTTTTATACTCTAATTTTTTCCCCGTTTATACAAGGTGCTGAGGAGAGTGCATTTGCAAAAATATACTATCGAAAGTCAAACGGTTTTCGTATTGTTGAGCGACAAATTTAGCGTGTTTTAGAAAAACAAGCCTCTTTCAGCGCTCAGAACTCTGGAACCATTTACTGCAGAACATTGAACGAGAGCTCATTTTGAAGCTGACATTTGGTAGATTATGTTAAGAAGTAATCCTAATTTTTATTGTACACAGAGAGACAGATAATCTGATTTTACTTACTTTTAGGCTTTTTGCCCATTTGTAAAAATGTAAAGAAATATTGAGAAAAAACCTTGCATTATTAAGAGGGATTCGGCATTGTTTGCTTGGTGTCACGGCAATAAGTTTCGAGGTATTAAATAGATTATTTTCATACGCCTGGACTTGAACGGCGCAGTACCGCACGCACTGGCCGAGAGCTGAAGATAAGCGAGCGTTGGGCGTCATTTTACTCCTGTGTTTATGAAAACTTGTGATAAAGCTAGCACAGCCATGACTGCTAGAAGACACGTCACGTGTTTATATCTCCTGGCCTTGCTTGCCTAGGCTAGCTCCCGCCTCACAGTCAGCTGGTTAGTTCACGCGCGTACTATTTATTTTCTTTATTTGATATTTTCAATACTTTCTTATCAACGGTGCACCAGTAAAAAATATGTGTTTATTTGTACTTTCAATTCGGAATCTAACCATATATTTTAAAAATATTTTTTCGTGGGCAAAGGCGCCTTAATTAAGAAAAATCTAAATTTCTCCATTTCCATAAAAAGTAAGAAAAACTGTTTACATGTCAATATAAACTTTAACTTCTCAGCATCAAAATAAACCATGATTTTGATCATTTGGGTGAAAGGGTTTCGGAGCCACAACAGTTTAAAGTTGCTAATTTTATGAAAATACGATACATTTAAATATTTTAAATTTAAACACTATGAAGTTCTGATGCCTCAAACTTTGCACAAAGCATTGTATCATAGTTGTCTACGGACAGAAAAAGTTTATTTTATTTAAAAATTTATATTTCGGTCGATTTGAGATGGAATAGCTCATATTGAAAGATTTTCTCCCTTAAAGATCAGGCCTATTTCATAATGATCAGTCCATTAAAAGTTGATTGTATAAAAATTAGGTTTTCACAAATTTTGCATTTATCTACTATTAAAATCTGATGCAGGAAATACAAAAAGTGCGATGGTTTGCAATTGAATGCATTTCTGACGGCGCGTTGCCATCACGTGCTACTAGTAACATATATTTGCATTTGTAATTCCAATTTTTTATATTATTATTATTATTATTATTATTATTATTATTATTATTAAATATTACATATAATATATATAAAATACAGTATTATTATTCACCTGACATAATTAGGAACATTAAATCCAGACGTTTGAGATGGGCAGGGCATGTAGCACGCATGGGCGAATCCAGAAATGCATATAGAGTGTTAGTTGGGAGGCCGGAGGGAAAAAGACCTTTAAGGAGGCCGAGACGTAGATGGGAGGATAATATTAAAATGGATTTGAGGGAGGTGGGATATGATGATAGAGAATGGATTAATCTTGCTCAGGATAGGGACCATTGGAGGGCTTATGTGAGGGCGGCAATGAACCTCCGAGTTCCTTAAAAGCCAGTAAGTAAGTGAGTATTATTATTATTATTATTATTATTATTATTATTATTATTATTATTATTATTATTATTATTATTATTTTGAAGATGAAACAGACAGGACAAAGGACCGGTTCATGAAGATGGAGGATCTTAAGGTTTAATGTTGAACTCAGTTCTTCCTTATTGTATCCTTGGTTCACAACCCCCTCTCCCGCCGAACCCTGAGCTACTAAAAGTTCGTAAACTTCATTTTCTGATCGACCATCACGCTGTCACGTGGGATTGTTATCTGTACATAGCGCGTAGCTTGATAACGAGTGAGCGGATCTGGTGAGCCCAGCAGTTGTCTGGTAGCGGCTGCTCGGCTCATATCTCACCTTGCAAGATGCGGCGCGGTGAGGACGCATCCAGCTGACACAGGCTGAGCGGCGTGTGCTCGTGGACGTCATCAGCATCATTCCACATTCAAATCCCGGCTCAAGTTAATTACCTTGCAGATGACATAAGGGACGCAGCGAGCCTGTCGTTCATAACGAGCGCCGGCACTTCGGGCAGTGCACGTCGGTGAAGTACTGCGGCGATAACTCACATTTATGTTTCTACGAGTTTTTTACCTGAAAGACGTCTGGAAGCACAACGAGGGTGGGATCACGAGCAGAGAGAAGAAGAGAAGACGTGAAGACTGTTGCGAGTGAATATTTGATGAACAACTTCCATCGACATCAGTTTGCGAATTCATGAAAATGAAGACAAGAAAATAAGTGCTGGACACTGAAAGGTGTTTGTGTATAGCGATCTGCGGTTTTGCTATATCCACTCTTTATCGTGAAATAAAGACCCCTCGGCAATCAAATCACACTTCAAACACTGAAGATAAGGTGGCCGACGTATCAAAAGCCCCGCAGATAAGGCAGCCTGTGCAGAACCCCCTGGGCGTCGCTAGCGCCATGACGATGTACCCGGCCGGCGACTTCCAGCAGCAGCGCGCCCACGTCCGCCAGGTGCTGGGGGTGCGGCGCAGCTCCCTGCTGCTGGCGCTCTACGTGGTATTCTACGCGGTGTACCTCGTCACCGGCGGGGTCGTGTTCGCCGCCCTCGAGGCGCCCGAGGAACGCGCCGTCAAGGCGGAGCTCGCCGTCACACGCCGCAACTTTCTGGAGGCACACCCCTGCGTCTCAGGTACGTCGCAAAACCGGGAAAACCAGGGATTGTCCAGAAGTCCTGGAACTGCGTTCCTTCTACATTAAATTGCATGAATATACAGAGTGATTTATATAGAACTGACACATTTCTTTCTTTATTTTTCAAAACGAATGATGATAGCCACAATTTGTTACACCTCAAATGTAGAGTATCTTTGGGAGATTACTAACCTCTATAGCAAATGTTGTAAATTCTTCATTTATTCGGCTGGAAATTATCTTAATGACCAGTTTTAACGTCAAATTAAACAGGAGTTTTGATTCCCTGTCACGAGATGCGCAGATGTTTATTCTTTATTTCTTATTGTTGGCAGTTGTTTTCGACATTTTGTTTTAGTCACTGAAAATGCAGTACACATTAAATCAACGGCTCTTCCTTGTGAAGCAATACTGGATTACGAATTCAATTACAGCTACTCAGGGGGCATACCAGAGAGAATTTGGTGTTCATAATCCCCCCCCCAAAGAAACACAGTACTGGGACTGGTAAACAAATTGGAAACAACTGGATCTCTAAAAAAATATGACTAATATACAGAATAAAAAATAAACATCTGCGCATCTCGTGACAGGGAATCAAAACTCCTGTTTAATTTGGCGTTAGAAACTGGTCATTAAGTGAATTTCCAGCCGAATAAATAAAGAATTTTCAACATTTGCTATAGAGGTTAGTAATCTCCCAAAGATACTCTACATTTGAGGTATAACGAATTGTGGCTAGCATCATTCGTTTTGAAATAAAGAAAGAAAGAAATGTCAGTTCTATATAAATCACTCTGTATAATTTATATATAATAGGTAAACCAAGGAGTAAGACAAGGATGTCCTTTGTCGCCAACACTTTTTAATATATATAGGGTGTAACAAAATAACCACATTCCTAATTTCCTGATGTGATAGAGGGCAAGGAATTAAACATTTTTTTCTTAATAAAGTGATGTCCGGAATGCTTCGTTTTCAAGTGATAGTGGTATGAAGGACAAATGACAGAATCTCAACTTGGAAAGTTACTTTATTTACCTCCTATAGTTACACAGTTATTAATAGATTTCAAAAAGGCATATGACTTGGTTAAGAGAGAAATTTTATATGATATTCTTATTGAATTTGGTATTCCCAAGAAACTAGTTCAGTTAATTAAAATGTGTCTCAGTGAAACGTACAGCAGAGTTCGTATAGGTCAGTTTCTGTCAGATGCGTTTCCAATTCACTGCGGGCTAAAGCAAGGAGATGCACTATCACCTTTACTTTTTAACTTTGTTCTAGAGTATGCCGTTACGAAAGTCCAGGATAAAAGAGAGGGCTTGGAATTGAACTGGTTACATCAGCTGCTTGTCTATACAGATGACGTGAATATGTTAGGAGAAAATCCACAAACGATTAGGGAAAACACGGAAATTTTACTGGAAGCAAGTAAAGAGATAGGTTTGGAAGTAAATACCGAAAAGACAAAGTATATGATTATGTCTCGTGACCAGAATATTGTACGAAATGGAAATATAAAAATTGGAAATTTATCTTTTGAAGAGGTGGAGAAGTTCAAATATCTTGGAGCAACAGTAACAAATATAAATGACACTCGGGAGGAAATTAAACACAGAATAAATATGGGAAATGCCTGTTATTATTCGGTTGAGAAGCTTTTATCATCCAGTCTGCTGTCAAAACATCTGAAAGTTAGAATTTATAAAACAGTTATATTACCGGTTGTTCTTCATGGTTGTGAAACTTGGACTGTCACTTTGAGAGAGGAACATAGGTTAAGGGTGTTTGAGAATAAGGTGCTTAGGAAAATATTTGGGGCTAAGAGGGATGAAGTTACAGGAGAATGGAGAAAGTTACACAACACAGAACTGCACGCATTGTATTCTTCACCTGACATAATTAGGAACATTAAATCCAGACGTTTGAGATGGGCAGGGCACGTAGCACGTATGGGCGAATCCAGAAATGCATATAGAGTGTTAGTTGGGAGGCCGGAGGGAAAAAGACGTTTAGGGAGGCCGAGACGTAGATGGGAAGATAATATTAAAATGGATTTGAGGGAGGTGGGATATGACGTCCACAAAAACGACTCTTAGACTTTGTCTGTCTGAGAACGAAACAAGGCAACTTATGGCCTAAATTCGTTTTTGGTGAATGATGATGTAATAATGTATATTATAACACGTTTATGACAGCTATCGTCGTCCGATATCCATAGCCCATTCCTATCTGTTCCACTGTATCCTTCTCGGATAGCGTCCAGGATTCCCTCAAGCCAACTTCTTTTTGGTCTTCTCCCCCCCCCCACCTCTCTCCGGTGATTTAGGCAACTGTCATAGGTCATGCTCTGAATATTTCAGCTGTTTGGTTTCTGTTTCTTCTATGATGCTTTTTATATACAATAGATCAATTTTCTATCTTATTGTTTCATTTCTAATCTCCTCACGCAAGATATTCCTAAGGATCTTATTAGAGAGTCAATTTCTATTGTTTAAATTTTCTTTTCAAGTATATTTAGCAAATTGGGTTTTGCCAAACTTCTGAAGCACAAGTCAAAATTCCTTTTCTTATTGTAAAAATATTTGAAGTTTTCTATTTTTAGTTAGATTATATAATACAAAGCACTTATCGAGTAATTTCGTTTTTCTGTTTCTCTGTTACGTGCAGCATCATTGTCAATTTTCAATCCGAAATATTTAAATTTAGAAATCTGTTTTATGTAATTTTCAAATCTATTTTAGAAGATCCTTGATCTGTTCTTCATTCATATATAAATACTTTGCTTTGTCTATATTAACTTCTAGGCCCCATTGCAATATTCTTTTAATCTACGTGCCATATGTTCAATTCCGTCCTATTCTTGGGAAATAATTACTTGGTCGTCTGCAAAATGGAGAGAATATAATAATCGTATCGTTTAACGGTACACCCATTCCTTAACATTTTTTTTCCAACTTCAACATGCATGTTACGTAATATAGGAGATAGGCTACATCCTTGCCTTAAACCTTTACCTATTAGAAATACAAGAAGTATTTTGTTTACAACTTTAATTTTTATAGCCTATACAGCCACTACATAGTACTTTTATTTCATTTTTTACAGTTGCATTCGTGTAATATATTATAGTACAATAATGATGGTGATGGTGATATTTCTTAGTGTCACGTCACAAATGCATCGCACCGGCCACTTACACTCGCTAAATTATCTTTATTAACTTAGTAAACATTTGATGAACGCCAATGTCAACTCCATGGTGACCTCTGCCCGCTGTACCGATACTATTGTCATATTTATTGTTTCTCCAAATCATCTGCGCGTTAGAAACACAATTCGTCGAGTTTTATTCTGGGGCAAATTCATTCATGAACGGAAGTTATGTCATTACACCAGAACCATACTGCATCGGTCGAATGTTCCGGGACGAATGTCCGATGCAGTATGGTGCAGCCTCATAACAATGCGTGTAATCACCTTCACATCGAATGGTCCGAAACAAAACCGTCCTGTCCGAGACAGAATGTCCGATGCAGTATGGTGCAGCCTCATAACAATGCGTGTAATCACCTTCACATCAAATGGTCTGAAACAAAACCGTCCTGTCCGAGACAGAATGTCCGATGCAGTATGCTGCAGCCTCACAAAATTCGTGTAATCACCTTCACATCAAATGGTCTGAAACAAAACCGTTCTGTCCGAGACAGAATGTCCGATGCAGTATGGTGCAGCCTCATAACAATGCGTGTAATCACCTTCACATCGAACGGTCCGAAACAAAACCGTCCTGTCCGAGACAGAATGTCCGATGCAGTATGCTGCAGCCTCATAACAATCCGTGTAATCACCTTCACATCAAATGGTCTGAAACAAAACCGTTCTGTCCGAGACAGAATGTCCGATGCAGTATGCTGCAGCCTCACAAAAATCCGTGTAATCACCTTCACATCAAATGGTCTGAAACAAAACCGTTCTGTCCGAGACAGAATGTCCGATGCGGTATGCTGCAGCCTCACAACAATCCGTGTAATCACCTTCACATCAAATGGTCTGAAACAAAACCGTTCTGTCCGAGACAGAATGTCCGATGCAGTATGCTGCAGCCTCACAAAATCCGTGTAATCACCTTCACATCAAATGGTCTGAAACAAAACCGTTTTGTCCGAGACAGAATGTCCGATGCAGTATGCTGCAGCCTCATAACAATCCGTGTAATCACCTTCACATCAAATGGTCTGAAACAAAACCGTTCTGTCCGAGACAGAATGTCCGATGCAGTATGCTGCAGCCTCACAAAAATCCGTGTAATCACCTTCACATCAAATGGTCTGAAACAAAACCGTTCTGTCCAAGACAGAATGTCCGATGCAGTATGCTGCAGCCTCACAAAAATCCGTGTAATCACCTTCACATCAAATGGTCTGAAACAAAACCGTTCTGTCCGAGACAGAATGTCCGATGCAGTATGCTGCAGCCTCACAACAATCCATGTAATCACCTTCACATCAAATGGTCTGAAACAAAACCGTTCTGTCCGAGACAGAATGTCCGATGCGGTATGCTGCAGCCTCACAACAATCCGTGTAATCACCTTCACATCAAATGGTCTGAAACAAAACCGTTCTGTCCGAGACAGAATGTCCGATGCAGTATGCTGCAGCCTCACAACAATCCGTGTAATCACCTTCACATCAAATGGTCTGAAACAAAACCGTTCTGTCCGAGACAGAATGTCCGATGCAGTATGCTGCAGCCTCACAACAATCCGTGTAAAATATAAACTGTAGTAAAATGGCCAGCAATTCTGAAAAAAATGTACTCGATGATACAAAGCGACTTATAAATTTTGTCAGATATCGGTCACTTCAGCCCAGCCTGTTTACAGTTTTGTGGGGAAATGGGTTGTCAACACAAAGCATTTCTTCTGCAGACGAAAGTAAGGTGACAAAGTGTTGTAAGACTTTTTAACATATTGGAGAAACTGGGGCGTCATTTCTTGGGGAGGGACGACCTTACAGGGTACCTATATCGTATGGCATATTCGTATTGCCTCTGAAATGAATCATCTTCCATTATGTAAATTGGGTATATTTGACCATAAGGAACAAAGGATTTAAACCATGATATCAGAAGCAATGAAAATATTTTTAAAATTCATTATTTGTCTCCATTGTTTTAAGTATTTTAAAATTATTTTAAGTCACAAATAGGGCCGATATCATGATTTAATTTTTGTTTTTTTGATCACGTTATCCATTTCGTGGTACATTTTTAGTTTCCATACAAAAACACAATTTTTTAACTTTTTATTCTACTTCTACTTCAGGCAATTTACATGCACTTGCTATTAATATGATGTACTTAAGTGTGAGACACAATTTTATTGCTAAAGAAATTTTAATTTGAATTAACAAAAAATAATATTTTTGTTTAGGCCTACAATAGGTAATAATCACTAAAGTAGCGAGGAGTAACGCCTTGGTTTCATTAGAACGCAGTTCTTAACTAGTACATCAGATTTCTTAAGCGTTTATAGAAGTGGAGTATTTTAATATTCAGTTGTATTAGTCGGAGGAGCGCAAGTACTCCTCTGTAGTAGGTACGTCAGTCCTCACTTCAAAGACGAAAGTTCAAACACATTATCCCGAAAAGTGGCAATGTTTTGTGTGTGTTAAAAGAACTTTCATCTATAAAAAGCGCATAAACATCAAAATGATATTTCACTTTTTTAAATAAAAATGAACGAAATGTCTCTTCCAACAAATGTGTCGCTGCAACAAAAGACTTTTACTTCCCCACTGCAGTCTTAGACAGTTGAATGACGTCATTGGAACATTGCTCTTGTATACAAAGTTTGAATAATGAAATCCTGTTCGAACCGAGACTCTCCCTTTGTTAGTGTCCCTTTTCTTTATTCACGCATGTCTGAATTTATTTGATATCGATTTCTTCGTTCTGTAATGAAGTTTGGTTCGTCTTCTTTAAAGTATTTTCGTATTGCTTCACACTCTTGGTTTTATTTCGCTATTGGTTTCTTCGTTCTGTAATCGAACTCTAGCACTGCTGCCATATTGTATAGCACATGAGTTGTGGACTGCTTATTGTTCCAATTTGCTTATTTATATATTATTGAGCATTACAATGCCTTTCACACGACTTAGTCCATACGTTTCATCTTCTTCGTGGCTGCAGTATTTAGTCTGGACGCATGTGATACCGTATTTAAATTACCACCACTGACAGCAGCTGATCTTAACATTACAACTAGGCAACGTTGCTTAAGGTAATAATTATGTACACCCACAAAACGCAAAAAATGATGAAAAATTATAACTTTCAAAATATAACTATTTTAATAGAGAATTTTCTCCACTTTAATTTGATATAAAAAAATTTTTTTCGATTTATGCCTTTATTCCCGTGTTTTTATGTACACCCACAAAACGCAAAAATGATGAAAAATTATAACTTTCAAAATATAAGTTTTCCCATTTTCCAAAATGTCCCATTTCCCAAAATGCGTCATCAGCCACGGTCACTTACTTTTGGAGTGATCTTCGTAGCTGTCAATCCCCTCGTCCAGCTTTGCTTGTAAAATAAACTTCTTTCTAGTTCCGAAATTGATGCATAGATATCTGGGCATTATCATTAGATTGAAAAAAACTTTTTTACATAATGAAGTAATTTATAATCTTTTACTGTTAGTCATAAAACTGTAAATTTGTGTGTCAGTGATGTGCGTCATTTTAATAAGAGTCCAAAAGGAGAAATTACAATTCTGAGGAGGATGGGCATAAACCCTGGGACAAACACCATCGCAGGATTTGTTGCAGCAATGGAAATAGGGACAAAAATGCCAAAAAAAAATTCAACACCTGAAGTTAAAACAAGGAGGAGGTATTTGAGAGGCAGAAAGAAGCTGAAACTGGACCGACATGAAGCTGCTTAAGGGGTATCGATGCCGGGACGTTCAGTACCAGCGCTCTACCAACTGAGCTACCCGGGAACTTTACCCGACACCGTCTCAACTTCTCCCTTTATATCCACACAACTCGCATGGGGTGACGAAACGCCCGAGACCCACATCGAGTGCACACAATCTCTGTGTGACCTGAAATTGTGGTTTTCTGTTAACGTACACAGTGACGTATATATTATGCAAATCTCGTCTTTCAGGTAAAGCTTCCTGTAAAGCAGATTTGAATAATTACCCGGCCCCGGAACAATTTTTCCCTTGAAATTATTCAAATCTGCTTTACAGGAAGCTTTACCTGAAACACGAGATTTGCATAATATATACGTCACTGTGTACGTTAACAGAAAACCACAATTTCAAGTCACACAGAGTTTGTGTGCACTCGATGTGGGTCTCTGGCGTTTCGTCAGCCCACGCGAGTTGTGTGGATATAAAAGGAAAAGTTGAGACGGTGTCGGATGGAGTTCCCGGGTAGCTCAGTTGGTAGAGCGCTGGTACGTTCAACCAGAGGTCCCGGGATCGATACCCGGCCCCGGAACAACTTTTCCCTTGAAATTATTGACATTTTTTTATTGGTTGATTTTAAATTATTCGATTTCTCCGCGCTCTGGTGGCAGTAAAATGTAACACACAGAATTATCGATAGTTCTGTATCACTTCCCTCTGCTAGATAAAAAAGAAACAAATTACAGATTCAAAAAATAAAAATAGAATGATCAGTAAATTCAAGTAGTCTACAATATAATATAATACGGATATTTAGGCAACTTTTGGGCATTTATAAGAAAATAGGCATTTACTAGTGAGATAGGCAATTATAGGCACTATAGAATTCGCATATAATACTCACAATGTCTTAAAATGGATATGTAACCTAAAGTCTTGCACCTTCAGGTTGAGGATTAAAATAGGCATACAGGCATAAATCCGCAGCTTAGTAATCACTGTCGCTCTGTACATCCGGTCAGTCATGAACTATAACAGCACTGTTGCATTGTTACAAGTGTGCAGGGAAGATGTACGAATGGAAAATGTCGCCTCTTGATCGCGAAGACGTCATAGCCCTTCAAAACAGAGTGACTCTGGGGGCTATATTATAATGGAACACTGCTGAATTGTTAATTAACGACATAGAAAATCTTAATGTTTCGTGGGATGTAATGTATGTATGTATGCACTGTATGTACGTGTGTCTGCATGTGTGTATTAATTACTTAATTTATTCATTCATTTATAGTTTTCTGCCCAAAAGCAGGTCTTTCAGTGCAAACCCAGCATTCTCCAATCTTTCCTATTTTCTGCCTTCCTCTTAGTCTCCGCATATGATCCATATATTTTAATGTCATCTGTGATCTGATATATATGTTGACCTGGTTGGCGAGTTGGTATAGCGCTGGCCTTCAATGCCCAAGGTTGCGGGTTCGATCCCGGGCCAGGTCGGTGGCATTTAAGTGTGCTTAAATGCGACAGGCTCATGTCAGTAGATTTACTGGCATGTAAAAGAACTCCTGCGGGACAAAATTCCTTCCGGCACATCCGGCGACGCTGATATAACCTCTGCAGTTGCGAGCGTCGTTAAATAAAACATAACATTAACAACATGATCTGATATCTTCTTTTGCCCCGAACTCTTCTCCCGTTCATCATTCCTTCCAGTGCATCCTTCAGTAGGCAGTTTCTTCTCAGCCAGTGACCCAACCAATTCCTTTCCCTCTTCCTGATCAGTTTCAACATCATTCTTTCTTCACCCACTCTTTCCAACACAGCATGTGTGTATGTTAACAATAATAGCTCTTTCAGGTTTCTCAATGTTTAATGGTTATTTATATATATATATATATATATATATCATAACAAATATTTAAATTATCTCATTAGTATTATTATTTTAAATTATATTATTATATCATTATTATTATTATTATTATTATTATTATTATTATCACTGTTTCTTACCAATGTTTATTATTGTCACACTAACATTACTTATCCAACTTTCATTATTTACTTTCATGTTGTTTTATGGTCTAGATATTAGATAATGTAACTATGTAAGCAGTTGTATTCAATTAGAATTAGAGTCTGGCTGGGCGGAAGAGAAGGCCTACTGGCCTTAGCTCTGCCAGATTAAATAAATAAATTATTACTATTAAATTATAAATTACATAGGTATATTGTATATATTTATCTAAAATAAATAAATGTATTTATGTGTATATGTGCATCTATGTATTGTCTGGTTTCGAAATTGCATCTTTGGCTGGAATTTCCTATTTCACACATCCCTTCATGGAGATATCGGCCCAGAACAACACGAGCCATTCGCGCTAATGCGACGTTGCCTAGTTGTAATGTTAAGACTCGGTCGCTGTCAGTTATTACATGCGCCCAGACAAAATATTGCAGCCACGGAGAAGACGAGACTATGAACATGAACTATGTTGCTTGAAAAGCATTACGTCGTGATGTGGGAGCACTGATTAGGCAACACACAGTGGTCATCCGTCATGCTGGCTGCATAGCTATTCTGTTCCCAGTATAACTCGCCGTTTTCCACATCCGCACTACTTCTGCTTTTTGTCATTTCTGTTATTGGCATTATTCACATTGCTTTGCTACTGGTACGTCCTGTTTATCAGCTGTTTATCGTTTGCATTGACTGCCTGGCTTATTCTTCACATTTATGTACCAGTCATGTTGAAGTCTGGTATATTACAATACTTTTAAATAAATAGTTGCTATGGTTACTGAGCTTTTAGATGTATTGCTGTTGTTGAATCCACCAGATTCAGCTGAACAGATTGATTTCTTTTCCCTTTCTGAGTAATTCCATTGTTTATTTCTTACGGTGTGTTGTGTTTTGTTTTTGTGTATAGACCAAAGTAGTTATATTTCCAGCACAGCGTTAGTAATCCTTGCTCATTGTTGGCACACATTTTGTCTCCTAAATACGTCACATTGAAATGACTGCATTGTTTGTTTCAAGTGATCGCTCGTGTGTAGCTGTGAATGGAAGTAAGTTCGTATTCACTTGAAAATTGCGCTCTAGATTATTTCCGATGTGTTTTGTTTTGCTGCGCATCTCAAAGCTGATCCTTTTGTTATTTGTTAGCGAATCTCATTACGGACAGTTACAGAGTCCCACGTTCGCTTTTCAGCAGGAAGTATGTTTTGAATTAGAATCACAGTTGGAGCCGATGACAATGAAAAGTGGGAAAAGTTGTTGGAATTGCTCGGGTTACACGGCCGAAAGTCTCTCCGCCAGCTTTTGCCCAAGCTCTGCCCTGGAGATCTTGTGTGGAACGAAAATAATGATGTAGCGAAAAGCTGTACTTTTAAAGTAATAGATTTACAACGATGATATTGTAATATTATTTTTTGTACTTCAGCATTATAAACAGACTTTATCGTTAGTGAAAATCGTCCATAATATGCCACATTATTGTACCAGAACCGTAAAATATTACCATGGCAACTAAAACGTTATGACTTCTATTGTACCGTAAAGTTAATTTTTTCTTAAGTTTATTTGTACACGGTTTACGTCTATGGTCATATCCCGTGTGTAGGATCTTTGGGTTATATCAGTAGGCCGTTGACTATTGTTGAGTTTTCAATTTCTATTGTACAGTATGCTATAGATGGCTTGGGTTCATGCAACTGATTTCAACTTTTATGATAATGGTCACTAAGATGGTGAAGAGTCACGGTATTTAAATTTTCAACCTATTTTACTTTGTGATTGAGGGAAACCAGAAAAATCCCAGTTAGATTGACCGGCAATGGAGTTTGAACCCGGGACCTCCCGAATGGGAATGTCAAACACAATCGTCTGAAGTTAATGTTACGAAACGATTTTCCGTGGAGAGTGGTGTAAGTTCAAAAAATTGATATTGAGAAAATAGGATGTTTGCAAAATTAAAAATATGAAGTCAAGGAAAGATACACAAAGAATTTATTGACACAGTCACATGTATATGTCGTCAGTACACACATAAATAATAAAACAATTGAATGGCAGATAATGTATTCTGCATAAATTAAGAAAGAACAAATTAGAATGGACAATGCTTCTGCAATGAAAATGAACATTTATATAAAGCAGAGGAATTTTGAAATGCTGATTGTTTTGTCCATATATTTTTTTAATTCGAGGATTGTTGTGCCGATATTTTTCTTTTTGATTCAAAGATTGTTTTATCCATACTTTTTTTTAATTCGAGGATTGTTGTGCCGATATTTTTCTTTTTGATTCAAAGATTGTTTTATCCATATTTTTTTTTTAATTCGAGGATTGTTGTGTCGATATTTTTCTTTTTGATGCAAAGATTGTTTTGTCCATATATTTTTTAATTCGAGGATTGTGTCGATCTTTTTCTTTTTGATTCAAATATTGTTTTGTCCATATTTTTTTTTAATTCGAGGATTGTTGTGTCGATATTTTTCTTTTTGATTCAAGGATTGTTTTGTCCATATATTTTTTTAATTCGAGGATTGTGTCGATCTTTTTCTTTTTGATTCAAATATTGTTTTGTCCATATTTTTTTTTTAATTCGAGGATTGTTGTGTCGATATTTTTCTTTTTGATTCAAATACTGTTTTGTCCATATATTCTTTTAATTCGAGGATTGTGTCGATCTTTTTCTTTTTGATTCAAATATTGTTTTGTCCATATATTCTTTTAATTCGAGGATTGTGTCGATCTTTTTCTTTTTGATTCAAATACTG
Source organism: Periplaneta americana (assembly GCA_025594305.2). Taxonomy (NCBI): domain Eukaryota; kingdom Metazoa; phylum Arthropoda; class Insecta; order Blattodea; family Blattidae; genus Periplaneta; species Periplaneta americana. The sequence continues at coordinate 65,389,960 of JAJSOF020000038.1, read as the reverse complement.
TTTTGTCCATATATTCTTTTAATTCGAGGATTGTGTCGATCTTTTTCTTTTTGATTCAAATATTGTTTTGTCCATATATTCTTTTAATTCGAGGATTGTGTCGATCTTTTTCTTTTTGATTCAAATATTATTTGTCCATATATTCTTTTAATTCGAGGATTGTGTCGATCTTTTTCTTTTTGATTCAAATACTGTTTTGTCCATATATTCTTTTAATTCGAGGATTGTGTCGATCTTTTTCTTTTTGATTCAAATATTGTTTTGTCCATATATTCTTTTAATTCGAGGATTGTGTCGATCTTTTTCTTTTTGATTCAAATATTGTTTTGTCCATATATTCTTTTAATTCGAGGATTGTTGTGTCGATCTTTTTCTTTTTGATTCAAATATTGTTTTGTCCATATATTCTTTTAATTCGAGGATTGTTGTGTCGATCTTTTTCTTTTTGATTCAAATATTGTTTTGTCCATATATTCTTTTAATTCGAGGATTGTTGTGTCGATCTTTTTCTTTTTGATTCAAATATTGTTTTGTCCATATTTTTTTTTAACTCTAGGATTGTTGTGTCGATGTTTTTCTTTTTGATTCGAAGATTGTTTTGTCCATATTTTTTTTTTAATTCGAGGATTGTTGTGTCGATCTTTTTCTTTTTGATTCAAATACTGTTTTGTCCATATATTCTTTTAATTCGAGGATTGTGTCGATCTTTTTCTTTTTGATTCAAATATTGTTTTGTCCATATATTCTTTTAATTCGAGGATTGTGTCGATCTTTTTCTTTTGATTCAAATATTATTTGTCCATTGAGGATTTTGTTTTTCTTTTTGATTCAAATACTGTTTTTCCATATATTCTTTTAATTCGAGGATTGTGTCGATCTTTTTCTTTTTGATTCAAATATTGTTTTGTCCATATATTCTTTTAATTCGAGGATTGTGTCGATCTTTTTCTTTTTGATTCAAATATTGTTTTGTCCATATATTCTTTTAATTCGAGGATTGTTGTGTCGATCTTTTTCTTTTGATTCAAATATTGTTTTGTCCATATATTCTTTTAATTCGAGGATTGTTGTGTTTTTTTCTTTTGATTCAAATATTGTTTTGTCCATATATTCTTTTAATTCGAGGATTGTTGTGTCGATCTTTTTCTTTTTGATTCAAATATTGTTTTGTCCATATTTTTGTTTAACTTTGTTGTGTCGATGTTTTTTTTTTGATTCGAAGATTGTTTTGTCCATATTTTTTTTTAATTCGAGGATTGTTGTGTCGATATTTTTCTTTTTGATTCAAAGATTGTTCTGTCCACATTTTTTTTAATTCGAGGATTGTTGTGTCGATCTTTTTTCTTGATTCAAAGATTGTTTTGTCCATTTTTTTTTAATTCGATTGTTGTGTCAAAAAGATTGTTAGATTGTTTTGTCCATATTTTTTTAATTCCAGGATTGTTGTGTCGATGTTTTTATTTTTGATTCAAAGATTGTTTTGTCCATATATTCTTTTAATTCGAGGATTGTGTCGATCTTTTTTCTTTTGATTCAAATATTGTTTTGTCCATATATTTTTTAATTCGAGGATTGTGTCGATCTTTTTCTTTTTGATTCAAATATTGTTTTGTCCATATTTTTTTTAATTCGAGGTTTGTTGTGTCGATCTTTTTCTTTTTGATTCAAAGATTGTTTTGTCCATATATTTTTTTAATTCGAGGATTGTTGTGCCGATCTTTCTCTTTTTGATTCAAAGATTATTTTGTCCATATATTCTTTTAATTCGAGGATTGTTGTGTCGATCTTTTTCTTTTTGATTCAAAGATTGTTAGATTGTTTTGTCCGTATTTTTTTAAATTCCAGGATTGTTGTGTCGATGTTTTTCTTTTTGATTCAAAGATTGTTTTGTCCATATATTTTTTTAATTCGAGGATTGTGTCGATATTTTTCTTTTTGATTCAAAGATTGTTTTGTCCATATTTTTTTTTAATTCGAGGATTGTTGTGTCGATATTTTTCTTTTTGATGCAAAGATTGTTTTGTCCATATATTTTTTTAATTCGAGGATTGTGTCGATCTTTTTCTTTTTGATTCAAAGATTATTTTGTCCATATATTTTTTTAATTCGAGGATTGCGTCGATAGTATTCTTTTTGATTCAAAGATTGTTTTGTCCATATTTTTTTTTTTAATTCGAGGATTGTTGTGTCGATATTTTTCTTTTTGATGCAAAGATTGTTTTGTCCATATATTTTTTTAATTCGAGGATTGTGTCGATCTTTTTCTTTTTGATTCAAAGATTGTTTTGTTCATGTTTTTTTTAATTCGAGGATTGTTGTGTCGATCTTTTTTTGATTGAAAGATTGTTTTCTCCATATATTTTTTTTAATTCGAGGATTGTTGTGTCGATCTTTTTCTTTTTGATTCAAAGATTGTTAGATTGTTTTGTCCGTATTTATTTTAATTCGAGGATTGTTGTGTCGATCTTTTTCTTTTTGATTCAAACATTGTTTTGTCCATATTTTTTTAATTCGAGGATTGTTGTGTCGATCTTTTGCTTTTTTGATTCAAAGATTGTCTTGTCCATATTTTTTTTTAATTCGAGGATTGTTGTGTCAATCTGTTTTTTTTTATTCAAAGATTTTGTCAATATTTTTTTTTTAATTCGAGGATTGTTGTGTCGATCTTTTTCTTTTTTGATTCAAAGATTGTCTTGTCCGTATTTTTTTTAATTCGAAGATTGTTATGTCAATCTTTTTCTTTTTGATTCAAAGATTGTTTTGTCCATATTTTTTTTAATTCGAGGATTGTTGTGTCGATATTTTTTTTTCGATTCGAGGATTGTGGTATGGATTTTCTTTTGATTCGTGGATTGTTGTCGACGTTGTTCTTTGTATATGATTGATTGCCCCACCAAATTTAGTCGAGACAACATAAAACCTTCCTATTTTGTTCTTTTCTATGACGTATGTTTTCTTGACCAATGCCTGACGCCTAGATATTTGAACTGCAGAACATCATTTACTAGAATGTCGTTGTCAGCAGATAGGTCTGCCTACGGACAGGTTTCAACTGAGTTACATGACGTGCACTCCAATGCGTAGCTATCTGGGCAATGGACGCGAGGTCTTGGTCGTGAGCACAGTTCGGTGAATACCAATATGCAGGCTATCCTATCTCTGCAAGACTGCAGGCAGTTAGGCCTATCTCGCCGTGGAGTATACAAAGCAGACCAGGGCTGTTTCACAATTCCCGTAAATTATAAACGATCTGAGTTTATAAAGTTGAACTTTACAAAGAGAGAGAAATCTTTACAAGTGAAATGTTGCATACTTGACGAGTGTTACGTTTCACAATGAAGACGGGACTCAGGTTTACTTGTAAAGCTAATGCCTTTCCTACAGTTAGTGCGTATATTTTGGAAGTGCATCAAATTGTGCACGAAGGAAATAAATATTTGGACGCCATTAAGAGTTAAATTAAAGCCATTAATATGTTATTGCAGTCTAGTGCGAACTCAGACTGAGATATTTAATTTAATCAAAGCAGACTTCATATTTTGCTGTCAGAACCCAACAACATATTCGTATAACTAACTACTGGGTGTTCAGTTCAAAGTGTGTCATGGCTTGCTGTATGTCGTCACATGGATAGTCGATGAACCTAGAGAATTCAATCTTCCTACACTTCCGCAGAGGTGTATTACTTATCTGCCAGAGAAGTTGCCTGCCAAGTACGGCGTTCATCCAGAAGAGTACTTACCGATACGTACGGTAACGCCGGTAGTGGCAGGAATGTGAACTGTTTCGAAACATGTACTGAGGTGAGTTTTTTCTTACTGTCAGGATATGGGGAGAGGGTTAAGACGATTACTTATGTATTTGTATACATTAACTTCGACGGTCAACATGGACACGGAGCATTTGATTTGTGTTGTGGATGTTGCCGTACGCAACCGATGATAACAAATACCCTGCGTACGACTTGCCCGCGCAAAACACGTTCGAAAGAGGTTATGGTAGCACACAGACCGTACAGGCCACCATCTGTTGCTACGACGTTCAAGTTATACCGCACACGTTCTCAAGTTCAGATTGAACGCCTTGATTAATAGGAAACTTCTCTGACGCAAAAGCTGAAACTCGCTTCAAATCGCTGACTCATCAACAGTGACATCATGACACACTTTGAAATGAACACCCAGTATATCAATATAATGAAAAGTTTGAAATGAGTCCCGATGCTATGAAAGCACTGCTGCAAGATATGCAACAGGGGAAGTGAACGCTTTGGGTGTCAGTTCGTGTAAGTCAGAGTCAGGCCACCATCAGACTTGTCGACTGGAAAGGAATGGTCCAGTACGGGGGATGTGGAGGAGTTCACAAACACCGCTGGTGGACGGTACAGTCTCCGTGCTTCTGGTTATCATGGTTACCCAATTACAGGACTTTCTCTCTTGAAACTTGTGAGATGTGAGATTCCTGGCCTTTCCGTATCATTGCCTGAGGTCAGATAACAGCCGCAGTCTATTTATACGCCGCCGTTGTTATATTTAGGCTGCCTCAGTCACGAGCATCGTGTTAACCCTAATTCACTTTCTGAGCACAATGTTATCGTGACAGCAAGTCAACAAACGGCGCTACTCACGTGCGTCTTTCGCAACTTCCGATCCACGTAACAACTCAGTTCTCAGTAATTTGTTCTCAACTCCAAACTCTAAAATCAAAATGTAACTTCGATGCATACATGAATTTACATTAGGCTTATTCTTTGCCGCCCTAATTTTTACTTTAGAGCTTCAGAACTGGGGGTTAGCTTTTGTAACTTGTCCAAAGACAGGTTCCTGGTTCTTACCCTACTGTATGCGTACAGGAGCCATGTAACACAATGCAATAACTAACAAATCTCGCACTAGAGTTTGGCTTACTTTTGTTTGATATTTTTGTAAATGTCATGCGTAAATGTAAGATATATCCTAACTCATTATGTCCTGGCTTAGTTGCCCCATGAGTGATGGCTTATTGGTGTCATTTGTGAGGTTCAAACATGTCTTTTACCTCTGATTGAAGTTTTGACTGATATGTAGGAGGCTACATCTATTATCAGGCAGTACATCTCACTTGACCCCCAAGTGAAAGACAATTTTATGTGTCGTGCATGTTACGTCAGTTGTCTAATGGTGTCAATGAACATTATTTTAATTATTTTCTGTGCATTTTATAGACCAAAATATTATTGAAATGTCCGGTTTTGTTTGGAAATGTGAGGGAAATGGTCACTTTGTCCAAAAGAAGCTCTTTGACATTATAACAGTAAAACATACACGCCACTTACATCAGCTGTATCATGGAGTAACGAATATAACATTACATGATAATTATGTAATAAGCATCGACCAGGTAAACTTCCAGCAATAGGGGCCCAGAGCATAGGTTTACATTACCAAATATTACGTTTTGATTAAATTTTGCAAATTTTCTTATGACTAGCATATTGTGAGTCCCTTTACACTATAACGGGAAAATATGTATTATGTTCCCAGGACCTCTATTGTGGAAAGATGGCGGCCTGGCCGATGTTTACCACATAATCACCCGTATCGTAACACTTTTACAATAATTTCAATTAAAATACATTTAGCTCAACTATGAGAATGCACATTGCATGAAAATAAAAATATGAATTGATATCCTTCACTTTGATTCTACTGTATCATGAAGAAAGGATTATATTATAGGATTATATTATTATACAGTAATTTCAATTACCAATAATATATATATATATATATATATATATATTATCACCTTTGCACATAGTAGTGAAAATGACCGGTTTTGAATGGATTGGTGATTGAAACACATACAGGGTAGTGCAAATGTGCGTTTTAATAGAAAAGAAACAATGAAAATATTTGCATTAGTATGATATTGAATTATCGGTTTTGATTGAAAATACTGATTTTACCTACTGTTTCCATGGAAATGACCGAGTTGGAATAAAAACAGTAAATATTCAGAAAGATGCCTGTCTAAACATACCGAAACGATTAAAAAAACTCCGCTATACTGGAGAATTACCACGTCAGCTTTGAACCGTGCCGTTACGTTTACCACCAAATTTAACTACATACACAATGTTGCCAACATAACATGATTTTGGTCTGTGGTGTCGTTAGAAGGAGAAATTTGTTTCTTTTTCTCTCTACCTCCTTCGTTCTGAACATTACTGAGAGATAGCACCAGTGTTACTTTCATCGATTGCAATGATTTTTCCCTGGACCACCAATACCAATTTGCTTGGACGACATTTCTACATAGAAGATTACAAGCGATCTCCAGTTACTAACAGTATGGTCATCAAAATTGTGTGTCCATTTTATCTCGAAGTAAAATCTCTCTCGCATTTTCTTTTGTTTCATCATGGCCAAATGGATTTATCTCTTCGGTATCGATGTTCCTAGTCGGTCATGGGCTTTATGGCAGTTTTTGTTTCGTAATATTGATAGACGGTAATATAATTAAAGCGTTGAATAATTTCACGGCCCCTGAAAGTTTTTTTTTTTTTTTCGTAAAAGGCTAGGTATTTTGACTAGGCCACAAATAAAACTGCAACACGGTCATAATTACGTACTTAATACTTTGGTGAACATTAACCGGAAATTTACTTTCCGTTATTTAAATGAACCACACCTTTTTCCTCTTTATTTCGTTGTCATAACCTACTTTAAGACCTTACTACATCTGCATTTTCTTTTAGTACATTCAAAACATCGCCGTTGTACTGCATAAATCTTGCATTTGACTAATAGAGTCATTTATTTAAGAATATAGTCGCGAATTTTACTACCACCATTTCGATTGTCTTCTGTTCGACTATCGACATTGTTCTGCCGTGGATATTATCCAGTTGTTCCCTTATCTACAGTATCATTGTAAATGAGATGATTTTTCTTTTTTACAATAGCAATGAAATTCAAACTGTTTTCTAAAACAAACATTAAGGAATTAATCTTAAATAGAATAGCAACTACACTGTATTTAAATACTATCCCTATGAAACAAGATGGAGAGACAAGCATTGATAAAATTTATCCAGCCTGTTGATCTCACCGCAGGCAAGAATATCACCGTCTGAATCACCAGACCAATGTACTGTATATAATGTGTGTCCCATGTAGATGGCTTTGAAGATGTTTTAACCTAAATTAATATAAATTGGACTTTTCTCCCGTTAACTTTTTCTAGTGCCAATTAAAACATGTTTATAAATAAGTTTACTTAAAAATAACTCAATGCCACTTACATTACGTTATCACTGAACCGGGACGTTCCCTTCCGCGGTCAAAGTGCCAGGCGATTTGGGTTGTAGTATCTCAGATGAAATAAGAGCTGATTCCTGAGGAGAATGGGCGAGAGGAAAGCTTCCGCACTGACGCTTTGTCAGCTAAGCAAGTTAGAGAGTTTATTGTGCACTTAAGTTGTGTAGCGATCTGAGGGTTTTGGGATGTAAATAAATTGAACATGATGCCATTGGATCAATTTCGTTATAAAAGGTGTAAAGATATTGACAATAAATACAGACAATTAGGCCTAATACACACAATTTAAGAGATATCGGCACTACTAAAATCCATCGAAAAATTGTACAACTTTTTCGCTTTTATGGTGCAGATGATGTCTGAGAAATCAGGACCCACGCAACAAACATTTTCAACCAATAATGTTTGTGCAGAAATGAAGCAATTTCAGCCATTGACAGGTTCTATTTTACTTGAAATTGGCCGCATAGCATAAGGCACACACTTTTTTTTTGTGGAATCCATGATTGTGGGTTCGCATCCCGCCAGAATGCTGGTCCATGTGGAACATGGTGGATTGGAATTATTCCATTAATGTAATGAAAATGAATTCATAACAGTTTCGAGATTTGGCCTGTCTTCGTCGTCATGTGATAAAAATGGAGTGAGAAAGGGTCCTACTCGTTGGGGTCGTTACAGACAGACAAATCTGTTTCATTGACGCATACCCTATAGGAGCGTAAAAATCCTAGGTACAATACAATATTTTATTGAACTGTCAAAGAAATTAAATAACATGCTAGTTAAATTTTGCAAACATTATAGATATATAATATTACAGAATCAGGCCTGTTTTGGAACTGTAAATTTGTAAGAAAAAAACGACTATTAGTTGACGAGATAAACGCTGGACAGTTCGGTTTTAAATGGTCAACTTTAGTGACGCAATGTGGTTTACTGATGGATGGAAAACAACACCGAGGCTGAGGCTGGGGCATATGGCCGCAACACAAGGTTATCTTTGAGCCTTGGCCGTTTACCACACGCTTGAAGCAGATAAAAATGACAAATTATGGTTTATTTAACAACGCTCGCAACTGCCGAGGTTATATCAGCGTCGCCGGTGTGGCGGAATTTTGTCCCGGACAAGTTTTTTTTACATGCCAGTAAATCTACTAACATGAGCCTGTCGCATTTAAACACACTTAAATGCCATCGACCTGAGTCGGGATCGAACCCGCAACCTCGAGCACAGAAGGCTAGAGCTGTACCGACTACGCTCTCCAAGCCGATATTTCTGTTGCATTACGATTTCACCTCTTCTGAGCAATCTCTGCGCCTAGTTTAAAATAGCTGCTGCTACATCAGGAAGAGCTGTGATTCAGGATGGGTGAAGTAACTTCGCAGCTAACACACTGATATTCAGATTATATTAAAAGCTTTTCATAAGATAAAAACAACTTGTATTCATCTTAGCTCCTGGAAGTGACGTACCAAGAAAGAAAGTCGTTACATTCGAAAATGTAGTTTTGCATGCCATATTTCGCTTGTAACAATTTGTAAAACAAGAGAACATCGTTAATGGCTGCTAAGTCAAAGCCTGATGTTCTCTTGTTTTTTCAAAGCCTGACCCCTTGATTAAGTTATTTCATTGTTTTTTTATATATAGCTTCCTTATGATAATGGTATTATCAATAATTGTCTTATTTTTTTATACTTTGTATGTCTCATTTATTTTGACCTGCTGTTCGCATTTTATTATGCTTTTTCCTTTCTTTCTGTATGTTATATATTATGTCTGATTTCTACTTACTTCTTGTTTACATTTTATTATTATTATCTTATTCAGTTTTGTGTGTAAAATTGTAGTGTACTTTATAAATTTGTAGTGCTTTTTGTAACGCAGTTTTACTCCTGGTTGAGTGTTAGAGAAGGCCGTATGGCCTTAACTCTGCCAGGTTAAATAAATTATTATTATTATTATTATTATTATTATTATTATTATTATTATTATTATTATTATTATAATGTTAAATCCCTGTGTGCAGACAGTATACATACACAAAAAGAACCAAGAAGTTGTTAGAAAACGAACAATGGAAGGTTCTCAATTGTTGATTTCACTCATTTCGGTTACTTATGATTGCTCTACTTGGGCTCAACGTCTACCCGTCACTGAATTGCTTTCTTTGCAGTAGGGAAGTCCCCATGGACCAAAACAGTACACGCGAGTATAGTAACATCACTTCCAATTATTGGAAAGCGAGATTGCTGATGGCTTCATGGTCACAAGCTCTCAGTACGGCACTTAATACTCCTTTCATTATATCACTTGTGCCCCCATACACCCTTTAATACCTTATAATTTTCTAAAAAAAAATCTCAGTTCGTTTGCACTTTAAATTTCATGCTGGCATGTTTCATATTTCTGCCTCTAAGGCAACACTTTTTCCAGTATTTTAATTTATCCGTGTCTGCAACTGTGTAAAATGCCCTACGTTCTTTATCCTGTTATAAATTTTGCTTTGTATTGTTGCATCCGCCTGTACATTTCTAAATGTTTAGCTCTTTCCTCTCTTGATAGAAACGACGGATGTTTATAAAGAGAGAGGGAGAGGGAGATATTTTCCTCGACTCGTAGATTGCCGGCCTCTCGTGAACAGCTGACCCATCGATCACCCTAAAAGCTGCGTCCATTGTAATAGAGCGGCAATAGAGCACACGTCACGGACGAGTGAGGGAAGTCAAAACCACTTGGAGCTTAAATAAGTACACACCAGGAAATACTGCACGGCAGATAATTATGCTCGACGATACTTTGCAACGCCACAGAACTCGAAAAGTGATCCGTTGCTGGTTACATGTGATTTCTTCCAATGTTCGTTTGCTTCCATGTAATCCAGGTTAGTTTTAGCCACCATTTTTTTCGATTAGGGTTTCTTATTTATCCCTGTACTCGTAATAAAACTTGTGGCTGGTATCATGGGAAGCCGCCATCCCTGTGAAAATAATAAAAACACTTGTTTTGTTTTTGTTTTAAGGGGTTAGGTACAGCTTAAAGGAGTAAAATTTTGAAAATATTCAACTTTTTTTTTCCTCCATTACTCTATTTTGTGCAGTAATGAAAATTAGTATGTGTAAAACACTGTCCTTCTGCTATATAATAAATATATTTGTAAGATTTTAAAAAAATTATTTATATTTTGTTTCAAAATTCAAAGTTGACTGTGCAGTGATGAAGCGTTTCCCTCATAACTCAAAAAGTATCCAACATTCTGTGATGAAATTTTTTGTGTGTATTTATGCATGTCATATCTACAATATGTTGCAAAATCATTTCTCTTACCTTTGATAGATTGACAAAACATAAATTCATTTTAAAAAATGGTCAAATATCTAACACAAAATAAAAAAAAATTATTAAGGAATGTAGTTGAAAGAGCATGATATTGTAAACATGAGTTTCAGCAATAAAATAAAAGAGAACATGAAAAAGTTAACAAGTTTATGAGTTATGAGGGAAACGCTTCATTATTGCACAGTGAACTTTGAATTTTGAAATATATATATATAATTTTTTTTTTTAAATCGTAAAAATATTTTTTTCATATAGCAGAAGGATAGTGTTTTACACATACCAATTTTCATTATTGTACAAGGTACAGTAATGGAGGAAAAAATGTTGCATATTTCCAAAACATTTACTGCTGTAAGCTGTACCTAACCCCTAAATTTCCAAATTACCTTTCGTCTCGTTTCTCTTATCTACTGTATACTGTAACCACGACGTAAATACCAGATCACTTATCTGTGGCACGCTAAGTATACCTCTTCATAGAACATCTTGTTATTCATCATCTTTTACAATATCCACCTCGCGTCAATGGAATTCCTTGTCACAAAGTATTAGGGGCTGCAAGATAATAAACACCTTTAAGAACAGCTTAAAAGATAACCTTCTTAGCATTTCACTCCAATCATACTGATTTAAACTATCACTGAGTACATTGTTACTTTTTTCTTTAGACATCATCCTGATTGTGCTGCATTTTCAAAATTGTCTCATAATAATCTCTTTCTATTATCTAATATTATTTGAAATATATTAACATTCTATGTATTTTAGCTTAATTCTGCTACACAGTTTATTTCAGTGTTTAATTAATAGTTCATAGTATTTTGTTGTTTAATTCGTAAATAACTATTGTATACATGTAACTCTCATCTAAATCAAATTGTTGAATTCTTTGTAAGTTCATGCATATGTATATACACTTTTTGCTGGTTGAGTGGAAGAGAAGGCCTTACGGCCTTAACTCTGCCAGCTAAAATAAATCATTATTATTATTATTATTATTATTATTATTATTATTATTATTATTATTAATTTCAATACTTGGATGAAACTTCGGTATCCTCCGACACACAGGAGTAAAAAAGTACTTTTGTAGGGTAATTGAAAATAACCTCAAAATTATAACCCACCACTCCACAGACACGATGTGACCACTATACTTACTGATACGTAACAGCACACTACGCTCCACACTGGATAATTAGCAAAGCAACATCTTTAGCACCACTTGTGGGCCATCTCAAGCAACGACCTCGACCCCTCTGAGCGAGCCCTTTCATACTCGGTCAGTCATGGCCTACTATTATAAATAAAACAATTAACAATAGATATCTCAGTCTAGATACCTTTCAAGGGCTCTTAATTTCCTAGGATACAACGTAAGCGGATAGATGCTGTAAGAAGTGAGTCCCAGCGATAACGCATGCTTCACCGTTATGTATCGGCAGAAATTAAACTAAGTTGTCTCTAAGAATCAAAACCTTCTTATTTATTTGGCCCTTTGTAATATTTTATCATAGCCTATACTTGTCATAATGGCCAAGACCTCTGCATATTTTATATTTATCGAAGAAACGTTGAATCTATCTTCGGTTGCGAAAAATATAGCAACTGAAGCCATATGAATAAGAAATATATTATGTAATATTACATTTGAAGGCATTGAAATAGCGAAAATCCGTTAAGTCTTTCTTTACCTGTCTTATATTTCCTTGCATATTGTTTTCGATGATTTTTATATAGATCTATATTTTGAAGTTACCTCCAGTAATAAATGTTTTTTTTTTCACTTTCGAGATTGGCCCTGTCTTCGTCTTCACGTGATAAAAATGGGGTGAGAAAGGTTCCTACTCGTTGGGGTCGTTACAAACAAGTCTCTCTTACTGATGCACACCCGTATAGGGGCGTAACAATCCTATGAAAGGAATTAAATAACATAACATGCTTAATACCCCTCGCTCACCTCCATTTCTGACGACATTTTACTGTTGTAAATGACAACAACTATGAAGACCAGAGTCTAGATGGCTCTGACTGGGCACATGATCTTCCAGATTACGATTTTACTATGATTTAATTCAAGGCCGTGATGACTTAATTAGGAATTAATTTATTTGAATTTGTTTTAGATGCGTAGGCTATTAGTTTGGTGAAATGCAAACGAATTAAATATGATTTAACTTCCGTGTTTTAGTTCAATTACAAATTTCCAATTCAAAATCATTCTATATGATGACATCTGTGGCAGTTTAAAGGCAATACCACACCGTGACCTTCCATGTCAATGGCAACAATGATCAAAGCCATCATGCAGTTCATTTGCGGTCTATACACGCTGTTTCTGAAGTCAGTTACAGGTTAGACATGCGCACATATCAAAATTGTTTGAGAGTTAACATAAAATGCAAGAGTTTCTGTACCACACATCATCTGGTACTCTGAAACCTACATGGTGTATATTACTAACAATTATTAGCATGGCGGTTTTATTTGAATGCCCATTATGAACTACCTTCCAGTATCAAAATTAAAGCCGACAGAAAATATAAAAAGTTCATATTACGGATTTAATGTTTCATCATACCAAAATTCTTATTTTTCATATTCTGACATTCTCTTTTCCCTATTCTGACATTCTCTTTTTTCATATTCTGACATTCAATTTTTCATATCCTGACATTCTCTATTCTTCATATTCTGACATTCTCTATTCTTCATATTCTGTCATTTTCTTTTCTTCATATTCTGACATTCTCCTTTCTTCATATTCTGACATAGTGTTCTTCATATTCTGACATTCTCTTTTCTTCATATTCTGTCATTCCCATATTCTGGCATTCTCTTTTTCCATATTCTGACATTCTATTTCTCATATCCTGACATTCTCTATTCTTCATATTCTGACATTCTATTTTCTCAATATTCTAACATTCTCTATTCTTCATATTCTGACATTCTCCTTTCTTCATATTCTGACATAGTGTTCTTCATATTCTAACATACTCTTTTTCATATTCTGACATTCTCATTTCTTCATATTCTGACATTATCTTTTCCATATTCTGACATTCTGTTTTTCATATTCTGACATTCTCTTTTTCATATTCTGACATTCTCTTTTTCATATTCTGACATTCTCATTTCTTCATATTCTGACATTCTGTTTTCCATATTCTGACATTCTGTTTTTCATATTCTGACATTCTCTTTTTCATATTCTGACATTCTCATTTCTTCATATTCTGACATTATCTTTTTTCATATTCTGACATTCTCATTTCTTCATATTCTGACATTCTCATTTCTTCATATTCTGACATTCTCATTTCTTCATATTCTGACATTCTCATTTCTTCATATTCTGACATTATCATTTCTTCATATTCTGACATTCTCTTTTTCCATATTCTGACATTCTGTTTTTCATATTCTGACATTCTCTTTTCTTGATATTCTGACAGTCTGTTTCTTCATATTCCGATATTCTTCTTTCTTCATATCCTGACATCCTCTTTTCTTCTTCTTCATATTTTGACAACAGTGTCTTTACACTTTCTACGAGATCTAGTAATGAGCTTGTTGTAAGACGGCCTTGTAAACTCATGACTCATTTGAACATATTAATTCTATCCACGCTCGCAGCTGCTGAGATATTTTGCTAATATGTATTAGCTTGTTAGAGCATCAGAGGTCAAATCTCTGTGAAGTCATAGGTCAGGTGACCGACCGACCGACCGCTCCGCGGAACTTTCCACGCAGCAGCGAACCTATTTACGCCAAACAGTCAGCTGTACACACAACTGGCGTTAATTACAACAGGAGGGACTCCAAGGACGAATCTGCTGCGAGCCGAACTGCATTTGTCTTGGATACCCAAGCGTACATGTTGCACCAAATCCTCAATAAGATCTTTTATAAGTGCTGTGTACTGGAATGTTTCAGAGACCTACACAACAATATAGTCTAGGATCTCTCACCTATTCCTTCAGGAAATATTTTCGTATTTCAATTATTTGAATACAATAGCAATCAGAAAACATGTTAACGGAGTTATCCCTGCACCAAATGTATGCTCCCTGTACTAAATTGGTCGATTTTAATTAATTTAAATACATCTGCAATTATTAAACATTTTAAACCAGTTATCCTTGCATTATCCTTGCATCAAATGTATGCTTCCTGTACTACCTATCGTAGCTCCCCAAATTCATGACGATGATGGGTGGGCACCGGTCCCATACACTAGTCGAAATTTCACGAGAAAATTCCTTCCCTGACGTCATCTCCATTCCACATCATAGGATTGCCACCTCATTGCGTTTCTAGTTTTGGTCAAAAAATGATGTGAACTTTACACTTATAAACCCAGATAGCAGCACGGTATAGCCTATAGAACACAATAATGAGATAGGTGATGTACATACTAGGTTTAAAAAGTTCCCGGAATTTGCTAGCATCATAGAAACAACGTACCTTAAACACTATTCTACAGCATTTCCTTCAAAATAGTTGCCTTCCGCAACAACACACTTTTGCCAACGCGTGTAGAGTTCCTGGAAGCCATTTTGTGAAACCCGTCTTAGTGCTCTCGTCGCGTTTGCGATAACCTCTTCAGCATTGAATCTCCGTCCTTTCAGATGACTTTTCAGACGGGGAAACAGAAAGTAATCAGGTGGTGAGAGATCAGGAGAGTATGGTGGGTGATCCAAAGCAGTTATGTTGTGCCTGGCAAGAAAATTCTTTACAATAATTGCGCGATGAGCAGGTGCATTGTCATGCATAAGGAACCAGTTGTTTTCTACCCACTTTTCTGGACGTTTCCTTCTCACTGCGTCCCAGAGGCGACGGAGGGTTTCTACGTAAATTCTTTCGTTACAGTACGGCCTTCTGGAATGAACTCATGGTGCATGAGACCCTGAGAGTCGAAGAAAACTTCCAACATAACTTTGCTTTAAGTGTGCTTAAATGCGACAGGCTCATGTCGGTAGATTTACTGGCATGTGAAAGAACTCCTGCGGACAAAATTCCGGCACATCCGGCGATGCTGATATAACCTCTGCAGTTGCGAGCGTCGTTAAATAAAACATAACATTTAAAATAACTTTGCCTTTGGAAGTGTCCCTAGGAAATTTTTGCTTCCGAGGAGATGTTTTCGATTTCCACTCACATGACTGTCGTTTAGGGACTGGGTCGTAAAAGTAGCACCAGTTTCATTTTGTTTAAGAAATCACCATCTTCATCAGCCATACTGATCATGTCCCCAGCAAAACACAGAACTTGATGTTTGTACTTTGCTCTGTGGACATAATTACAAAATGCGACGAACAAACAAAACACTATGATAAACAATTGCCTACAACTCAAAACCAACAATCGCCATTATCAACAAACTTTAAGGAAATGACATCATGAATGTTACCAACAAAACAAATGTATAATATCCCTTGTTATATATTAATACGAAAAATGGTAGTAAAATTCCGGGAACTTTTTGAACCTAGTAGTATAATCTAGTAAATATTTAATACAATTCTTAAATTTAACCAGAGTGATTTTAGAACAGTTCGCTTTTCACGCAATTCAGAACTTAACACCGTCTGTATCTTTCACAGTTTTTCGAACGTGGTATAGGATTATGCTGACATGATCATCCCCTCTTTATGCGGTTGTAATGCCAGGCGCATTTTTAAGTAGACAGCGCAAAAATCCATAATTGGGCAGTTTTTAAGAACATCACCCGCACTAGCTTCACGCCACTGTCTCATCAGATATTCTAAACTAAGTAGCCTATTGAAAAAATGTTTTCATTTCAGACTATGAGCTGGAGAAGCTAATTCAAGAAGTCGTGAAGGCCAGCAACAGGGGCGTGTCTGCCGCCAGGAACGTGTCCGGAGAGCCCAACTGGAGCTTCGGACAGTCTCTGTTCTTCTCCAGCACTGTCGTCACTACTATAGGTAATAAATTATCTACGTAATAATGCCAGTGCAATTTTTTTTTAATTCCCTGTTGTGTCACATTAGCGTTTTGGTATTCAACGCTTGACTTTTGACGCCGATGTCAAAAGAGTTCGATATCTAGCAAAAAAAAAAAAGAGAGAACATCGTAATTACAACGAGAAATTCTATAAAATTGACATAGAAAGTCATACAAGCACAAGGGAACCAAAAAGTGAAGTTCCTACTCATTTTATAAGGAGATGTGGTGAGTACCGTTTGGAAGACCCGCCTGATACCAGAGAATCAGTAAAAAGAATTGCGACGAGTTAAAAAAACACCAGGTTGAACCAGGATTCATGCAATCCGTTCTCTTTCAAGGAATCTACAAGATCTGGATTCATAATTGATCCCACTGTGCGTTTCGAAACGAATGAGGAACAGCCAGCAGAAGTGGATAAGGGAAAAAAAGAATATCTACAATCCTACCATTCCATATTACCTCCAAAAGTACCAGCTAGAAGAGCTTGAAGTAATCGGACTTCTGGTTGGAGCAATAGGTACCGCTACTCTCTTCATGAAAGATGTGTTTAAGAGGCTTGGAATACCTATATCTATTATTCCGATTGTAACTTTAGCTGCATTGAAAGGATCAATTGCTCTCCTGAAGGATCACTTATATTCGAAATGAAGCTAAGTTCATTAGCATTCTTTACTTTTTTGTAACACTTGCCTCTCTAAAACTAGGTATATTTCCACCAATCACAAAATGTATTTCCAGCTATGTACTTGTAGGAGTTTCATTGTCAAAACAAAATCAATGGTTCACTGAACTTGTAAACATTTATATGGTTAAGTACTCTTTGTCCCTTGTGGCAGCTCACGAATAGTGAGAAGATTTATAAATTAATTAAAAACAACTGGACCTCTTAAAACCATAAGTTTGCAGATTTACTTGTTCTATACAGTTCCTTAACTGGAATGTATTATTAAATTCTATTATTAACAGTAATATACCTGTTTTCAGGTATATATATATATATATATTTATATATAATATATATATATATATATATAGTTTGGAAGTAAATCCCGAAAAGACAAAGTATATGATTATGTCTCGTGACCAGAATATTGTACGAAATGGAAATATAAAAATTGGAGATTTATCCTTCGAAGAGGTGGAAAAATTCAAATATCTTGGAGCAACAGTAACAAATATAAATGACACTCGGAGGAAATTAAACGCAGAATAAATATGGGAAATGCGTGTTATTATTCGGTTGAGAAGCTCTTATCATCCAGTCTGCTGTCGAAAAATCTGAAAGTTAGAATTTATAAAACAGTTATATTACCGGTTCTTCTGTATGGTTGTGAAACTTGGACTCTCACTCTGAGAGAGGAACATTTCAGGGTGTTTGAGAATAAGGTGCTAAGGAAAATATTTGGGGCTAAGCGGGATGAAGTTACAGGAGAATGGAGAAAGTTACAAACACAGAACTGCACGCATTAAACATAATTAGGAACATTAAATCCAGACGTTTGAGATGGGCAGGGCATGTACACGTATGTCCAGAAATGCATATAGAGTGTTAGTTGGGAGACTGGAGGGAAAAAGACCTTTAGGGAGGCCGAGACGTAGATGGGAGGATAATATTAAAATGGATCTGAGGGAGGTGGGGTATGATGATAGAGACTGGATTAATCTTGCACAGGATAGGGACCGCTGGCGGGCTTATGTGAGGGCGGCAATGAACCTTCGGGTTCCTTAAAAGCCATTTGTAAGTGTAAGTATATATATATATATATATATATATATATATATATATAACTTTTCCTTTGGCATTAGTTTGATCGCTTCTTGTTTAGTAGAAACTAATCGAACTCCTAAACTCAAGAACCGACGTCAAAATTATCCAGACGGTCTGTAATTAACTGAAATGTCCTTACTTATAGCCTGTAATATAGAATGCTTTCAATCTAACTTTTAAGAAAGAAAAGACGGTTACTAAAGATACGTAGACCTCAACTACAAGAATGCACAAACCTACAAAATAATGTAATTGTCAAACCGCAAGATGCTAGCCTACGTTGAACTTCACTGTTTGTAGATTAATATAATTTAATGAATTTTAACCATGGTATGCATCATACTTGAAAGTGTATGAAAGTTTGGAACCACAAGAAGTTCAAGCTTTTTTCGCTTAGTAACATTTGTGGACAAAGATCTACTGTATTGAATTATATCGATACTTTATGAATCGAGAAGCAGTCTGCCGTTCCTAAACATTAAAGCAGAAACACTTGTCTGTCCATATTTATAGACACGAAGCATGTTATATATTTTCACAGATGATAAACCGATACGAACTGAACAGAGCACTTGAAGGCCAGAAACACATACAAACGCACTACTGTCTATTCATTTTGTATAAACTGCTTGGTTAGTGTCGCACCTCAGCAGGGATGGGAGGTTATTCGAAAATAACCGGTTATTTTAAAATTAATGTAACCTAAGAAAGTTAACTGATCAAAAATAACCGGTTATTTTAAAATTAATGTAACCTAAGAAAGTTAACCGATCAAAAATAACCGGTTGTTTTAAAATTAATGTAACCTAAGAAAGTTAACTGATCAAAAATAACCGGTTGTTTTAAAATTAATGTAACCTAAGAAAGTTAACTGATCAAAAATAACCGGTTATTTTAAAATTAATGTAACCTAAGAAAGTTAACCGATCAAAAATAACCGGTTATTTTAAAATTAATGTAACCTAAGGAAGTTAACTGATCAAAAATAACCGGTTGTTTTAAAATTAATGTAACCTAAGAAAGTTAACCGATCAAAAATAACCGGTTGTTTTAAAATTAATGTAACCTAAGAAAGTTAACTGATCAAAAATAACCGGTTGTTTTAAAATTAATGTAACCTAAGAAAGTTAACCGACCAAAAATAACCGGTTATTTTAAAATTAATGTAACCTAAGAAAGTTAACTGATCAAAAATAACCGGTTGTTTTAAAATTAATGTAACCTAAGAAAGTTAACTGATCAAAAATAACCGGTTATTTTAAAATTAATGTAACCTAAGAAAGTTAACCGATCAAAAATAACCGGTTATTTTAAAATTAATGTAACCTAAGAAAGTTAACTGATCAGAAATAACCGGTTATTTTAAAATTAATGTAACCTAAGAAAGTTAACCGATCAGAAATAACCGGTTATTTTAAAATTAATGTAACCTAAGAAAGTTAACTGATCAGAAATAACCGGTTATTTTAAAATTAATGTAACCTAAGAAAGTTAACCGATTAACCGGTTATTTTAAAATTAATGTAACCTAAGAAAGTTAACTGATCAAAAATAACCGGTTGTTTTAAAATTAATGTAACCTAAGAAAGTTAACTGATAAAAAATAACCGGTTATTTTAAAATTAATGTAATCTAAGAAAGTTAACCGATCAAAAATAACCGGTTATTTTAAAATTAATGTAACCTAAGGAAGTTAACTGATCAAAAATAACTGGTTATTTTAAAATTAATGTAACCTAAGAAAGTTAACCGATCAAAAATAACCGGTTATTTTCCGGTTATTATATATTTTTAACATTTTAAAGTCGTCAAATTACTGAAGAAAACGAATTGAAAGTTTATTTTCAATAAAAATCAAATAACAATTTGCAATCAACTGTAAACGAACCATAAAATACTAGTTAAAAGAATATCATTTGTTGCTGAACATCATCAGTGACATCCCTACACAAAATACAAAAAATAATAAAAGGTTATAAAATTGAATTTAGTTAATTACCTCACTCACATTATAGTTGTAGGTAAGATAAATAAAAGAACACAAATTGCATAATTTTTACAATAATAATCTTAGCTATGATGCATTTTGACGAGCAATATTTTCTCCTATAATCTTTAAATACTGAAGTCAAAGTTTCTCGTCGTATGGACAGAGAACATCTAGCCCTCAAGTCCACCAGTGAAAGTGATCGCTTTGGCAAGGTAAGGGGACAATTATATAAAAATATGAATAACCTGTGAAAAAGTTTCTCGCCGTTTGAAATGCTTAAAATACCGCAAGCTAACCGTAAAAGTCAGCGATTAAGATAGGCATATTATATTATTTCATTTTGCCATCTGTGGACAGATGAAGTAAGTAAAGCAGTAACCATGTCCCATCTAAGAATGGCCTACACTTGTTACAACATTAATTTACATTGAAAATCGACATAAACACAAACACGTGCTTTTGTATTGTAGGTCTCCGCTTGACAGTTAATTACAGTGTTGCCGACTCTGCTACGGCTTTGTACATACTGCGTGTTCAGTTCAAAGTGTGTCATGGCTCGCTGTATGCCGTCATGTGGCTAGCCGATGAGCCTAGAGAATTCAATTTTCCTACACTTCCGCAGAGGCGTATTACCTATGTGCCAGAGAAGTTTCTACGGCGTTCATTCTGAAAATAATACGTATTAGTGGCAGGAATGTGAACTGTTTGGAAACATGTACTGAGGTGGGGTTTTTTCTTACTGTCGGGATATGGGGAGAGGGTTAAGACGATTACTTACGTGTTTGTTGACATTAACTTGGACGGTCAACATGGACACGGAGCATTTGATTTGTGTTGTGGAATGTTGCCGTACGCAACCCATGATAACAAATACCCTGCGTACGACTTGCCCGCGCAAAACACAGTTCGAAAGAGGTTATGGTAGCACACAGACCGTACAGACCGCCATCTGTTGCTACGACGTTCAAGTTATACCATACACGTTCTCAAGTTCAGATTGAACGCCATGATTAATAGGCAACTTCTCTGACATAAAAGCTGAAACTCGCTTCAAATCGCTGACTCACAACAGTGACGTCATGACACACTTTGAAATGAACACCCAGTATATGACTCTGCTTATTACCTTTCCTTTCATTATCCTCTATTTTTGAAAATAACATTTGCACTTATTCCTCTAACATCCTGTACGTTCGTTTGACCTGTTTAGATATAAACTATATTTCGGTTTTAGAGTATTGAAACGAAATATACCGAACAACTATACAGAATGTTCCAGATGTAAACCAACAAACTTTACCAAAGAATTTGGAACATCTGTCTAAGCAAAAATGTCGTGGACCTAATTAGATACCAGTGTGATAAATTTACTGTATTGATTCTATAATTGATGTTCGTTTTGGCTGCTTCTGGAACTCCAATTTGCATGAAGTTCACAAATTTTGTTTAAAATATCCACAAGAAGAAATGCAATTGCAAAGAGTCAGGTGACCGAGCAGACCTTAGTACTGGTCTACCTCTTCTTGTCCAGTGTTCAGCATTTGACATGGCATCACTAACTCTCACCAACTTAACGGTTATTTTAGCGCTACTTGTAACTACGCTGATTGCTGCAACATCGCAATGAAATTCAAAACAGTGAAGACAGAGGAAGGATGTTCAGTATGAAACAACTAGGCAAAGTCAGGATATTGATGGAATGGTGAGGTCACTAACAGAAGAATCATCATTATTCCATTCTCAATATAAATTAGTACGTTGGTCAATAATTATTTCGAAAACAAAGCCGATGTACCATGAATTACCTCGGCTTTCACTCTGGTAAAGTTTGTCCTTTTGAGAGGGAAGACCAAGGAAAACCTGGATGGACGATATAAGAAGTGGAATGATGGAGAGAGGCTGGAAAGAACGGGACTGGGAGGCAAGAGAAGAATGGAGGAAGAAGATAAGAATTTGAAGACTTTGGATACAGGAAGATGTAGTTTACATTGTAACTCTGTTAATAAATAAATTATTATTTTTTTTTCAAAAACTGAAAGTTAGCGGTTGCTCTATATGGTTGTGAAACTTGGACTCACACTTCGAGAGAGAAATAAAGGTTAAGGGTGTTTGAGAATAAGATGCTTAGGAAAATATTTGGGGCTAAAAGAGATGAAGTTACAGGAGAATGAAGAAATTACACAACGTAGAACTGCACGCATTGTATTCTTCACCTGACATAATTAGGAACATTAAATCCAGACGTTAGAGATGGATGGTAGAGACTGGATTAATCTTGCTCAAGATAGGGACCGATGGGCTTATGCGAGGGCGGCAATGAACCTCCGGTTTCCTTAAAAGCCATAAGTAAAGTTATTATTATTATTATTATTATTATTATTATTATTATTAGGATAATAATAATAATTATTATTATTAGGATATGTAACGACGTACAAGATAAACCAAAGATAAGGAATTCCTACGAAGTGTCGCGCAATATAACATGCTACCACAGTCTACTATATACAGTCGCGAAGCTTGAGGTGATTTTTTGCAAATCTCGTGATAAAGCGCTCCAAGCGGTTAGCAACTGGAAACAATAGACTGTCCATGGTCGACTTTGGACTGTGTCATATTTCTATCGAGTGCTAGCTCGTTGCGTATTTCACATTGATGCTTGTGAATTGTTCGTTATTGGTTGTAATGAAGATGTTAATGGCTAAAATACAATAATTGGAATAATAATATTTTACTAGAGACGTAGAAAAATTAAGTTTGTTTTAATGAAATTTATTGATCACGTTTTATTTTCAATTCTGGTGGGATTATTATTGCTTAGGCCTACTTTTTTTTCAAAGGATATGTTTTTAATTATAGCTGTTAATTTTGTTGTTATTTTTATTTGTTACTTTACTAGAGACGTAGAAAAAGTCTGTTACAAAAAATTATTGATCACGTTTTATTTCCAATTATGGTGTGATTATTATTGCTGTAACCTCATCCCACTTTGTTAACTACGTAAGCCTACACTACAAGTACCGGTACTCGTAAGTTACTCCATTAATTCATATTTCCATTATTATTGTTGTAAAGGGAAATGCAAATTAATATTTATTGGTTTCATAGTTAATTATCGCTATAATCTTGAATGAGTGAAGCTATTATAGTAAATTTCAGTTGGTTTTGCACAAACAAAAATAATATTAACCTATTTCTTGCAGGATCTTCGAGTTTATGGTGGAATTTAATATACTTCATTAAAATAATAAATTAACTTTATGCATTTAATATTTCAATAATGGAAGGAAGGTGTTAATTTTTCCAAAAGAACACAACGAAAGTGTAACATATTTTCTCGTCTGCTAGGAGAGAGATCTGCGATGATGAGGCGATAGTAGCGATCCTAGTGGTGGGCAACTACCCATATTTGCATTTTTACTACATATTGAGCTTCGCGACTGTATATAGTAGACTGTGATGCTACAATAAAACTGGTGGCTGTCCCTGTTGCACTAAATGCTAGAGGGCGACTTGGCTCTGAGGGCAATGGCCAGTGTCGTTACAATGTGACGCGTTTTAAACCGTAACGCATTGCTACAGATTCTTAGAACTGCGAATGTTACTCTTGGTAGAAATATTCTCTTTGCAGCAGGGGTGGGGATGCTTCGAATGCAATAGAATATAGGCAAGTGCAGGGATTATTTTATTAGAGAAATAGCCTAGTAATAAAGTGATGCATGCAACTCTGCTTGCAGGGTATGGACACGTGACCCCGCTGTCCAAGGGGGGCAAGATTTTCTGCATCTTGTACGCCATGCTGGGAGATCCCCTGACGCTCGTGCTGCTGACTGCGCTGGTGGAGCGCCTCATGGTGCCCGCCACCATGCTGCTGCAGTTCCTCAACTCCCGCCTGGGCCACCTGTATCAGCCCTTCAACATCCGCCTGCTGCACCTGTTCCTGGTGGGCTCCATGCTGGTGTGCATCTTCTTCCTGGCGCCCGCCGCGGTGTTCGCCACCCTGGAGCCGGACTGGGACTTCCTGGACTCGCCTGTACTACTGCTTCATCTCCCTGACCACGATCGGCCTGGGCGACTACATCCCCGGCGACTCCCCGAACCAGCCCTACCGGCCGGTCTACAAGGTCGCCACTACTGGTCAGTATAACACAGGGCAGTATTTAATATAGCATCCGCCCTCATTTTTCTGGGATAGCCCCGGATTTTTGAAGATATTTCGGGACACAAAATTTTCTCGAATTTTTCAAGATGGCGTGATTTATCCCGATTTACATTTTTCTACATTCGTAGTACCAGTAATGTTTTAAGGGCTCTGAACTGTAAACTTGGCAATATATGTAGTCGGTTACCACTACCGTGTTGGTAGCAGGTCTGTATCTCATTTGCTTCAGAATTGAATTGAATATGAGCAGTAGCTAATGAGAGGAGCTGGCAGTGTCAGTATGCGCAGTTGAGAGATGTTATGAATCATGTGATTGGCCAGTATGAGAGATGTTATGAATCATGTGATTGGCCAGTATGAGAGATGTTATGAATCGTGTGATTGGCCAGTATGAGAGATGTTATGAATCATGTGATTGGCCAGTATGAGAGATGTTATGAATCATGTGATTGGCCAGTATGAGAGATGTTATGAATCATGTGATTGGCCAGTATGAGAGATGTTATGAATCATGTGATTGGCCAGTATGAGAGATGTTATGAATCATGTGATTGGCCAGTATGAGAGATGTTATGAATCGTGTGATTGGCCAGTATGAGAGATGTTACGAATCATGTGATTGGCCAGTATGAGAGATGTTATGAATCATGTGATTGGCCAGTATGAGAGATGTTATGAATCATGTGATTGGCCAGTATGAGAGATGTTACGAATCATGTGATTGGCCAGTATGAGAGATGTTATGGCCAGTATGAGAGATGTTATGAATCATGTGATTGGCCAGTATGAGAGATGTTATGAATCATGTGATTGGCCAGTATGAGAGATGTTATGAATCATGTGATTGGCCAGTATGAGAGATGTTATGAATCATGTGATTGGCCAGTATGAGAGATGTTATGAATCATGTGATTGGCCAGTATGAGAGATGTTATGAATCATGTGATTGGCCAGTATGAGAGATGTTATGAATCATGTGATTGGCCAGTATGAGAGATGTTATGAATCATGTGATTGGCCAGTATGAGAGATGTTATGAATCATGTGATTGGCCAGTATGAGAGATGAATCATGTGATTGGCCAGTATGAGAGATGTTATGAATCATGTGATTGGCCAGTATGAGAGATGTTATGAATCGTGTGATTGGCCAGTGTGAGAGATGTTATGAATCATGTGATTGGCCAGTATGAGAGATGTTATGAATCATGTGATTGGCCAGTATGAGAGATGTTATGAATCATGTGATTGGCCAGTATGAGAGATGTTATGAATCATGTGATTGGCCAGTATGAGAGATGTTATGAATCATGTGATTGGCCAGTATGAGAGATGTTATGAATCATGTGATTGGCCAGTATGAGAGATGTTATGAATCATGTGATTGGCCAGTAGAGATGTTATGAATCATGTGATTGGCCAGTGTGAGAGATGTTATGAATCATGTGATTGGCCAGTATGAGAGATGTTATGAATCATGTGATTGGCCAGTATGAGAGATGTTATGAATCGTGTGATTGGCCAGTATGAGAGATGTTATGAATCGTGTGATTGGCCAGTATGAGAGATGTTATGAATCATGTGATTGGCCAGTATGAGATGTTATGAATCGTTGATTGGCCAGTATGAGAGATGTTATGAATCATGTGATTGGCCAGTATGAGAGATGTTATGAATCATGTGATTGGCCAGTATGAGAGATGTTAATCATGTGATTGGCCAGTATGAGAGATGTTATGAATCATGTGATTGGCCAGTATGAGAGATGTTATGAATCATGTGATTGGCCAGTATGAGAGATGTTATAAATCATGTGAGAAACGTTTTCATTCTGCGCAATATACCAGACTCACGCTACAAGATTACATTTTCATATGATAAGTACTCTCTTCCTCACAAGGCTTTTCTCCAGCTCTTCGAGGGAAGGGAGTAAACATGCATGAGGTATAATTCCAACAAGATGGGTGTAAGATCGTACACTAAATATAGTGTTTGATTTTCTTAATGAGCATTTTCGTGGTGGAGTAACCTCTAATCGGTATCAGAAAGATTCCATGGCCTTGGGTGGATTTGGCCTGCCTGTTCACCGGACTTAAAATTTCTAGTGATTTCCAGTTAAGACTTGAGGGAATTCTGAAGGACCAAGTTTACCAGAATAACCCTCACACAGTTGAGGAATTGAAAGCCAACATTCAAACTGCTGCACAGGAAATTCGTGATGAACTCTCGAGAAAGTAGTGGGTGGGTGGCGGCTGCTGGAGATCCAGTACTGAAAATCTTTTTTAATACCATCAAATTCCCAGCTTTCACGGATACTTTAATATCGTGACTAACGTAACACCTGAAATATAACATTTCTGAGGTGTTGAGTCTTTTTGTGAAGGTCCTGTATATAGATCTGGCTGTTCGCTGTTGCAGGGTACCTGTTGGTGGGGCTCACTTTCATGATGCTCACCCTCACCGTGTTCTACGACATCCCCAACTCAACTTCGGGTTATTCTTTCTGATGCGTTCGGATGAGACGACAGGAGACCCGGAGAAGGTTCGACTACAGACTCCCGGGGCTGTGGGGCCTAAATACACTCAGCAGCTGGACGACGGCGGCGTGGGGCGGAGGGCGGTCGTGAGGGTCAAATCGCGACGAGACGACTCCCAAGCCCTGAGGACACGACCCCTGTGCACGCTAGACCCTAAGCCACCCTGTATGTACTGATAACTAGAAGTATTACCTAAAGCGTGCGGGTAAACCCCACTTCCGTGTCATTCCCTTTCATCCATGTCTGTTTTTAGATTCCCGGACGGTCTATTCTGATCTCAATACTTCTAGCCCTTAACTAGCATTTACTGTTCATGTAAATGACCTCCAGTCCGATTTATGGAATTATACATCCTCTCCAAGAAGTAGGTAGCTATCTGCCATGTGCCTCCCTGCATGTTGAATCTATCCACGAGTTGCATTCATACACAAACTTATTATTTTCATATATTATGATTAATGTTTATTAAACCACCCAACATTCCATGTGCCATTCTTTGTTCTTTTATATGCCACTATTCATTTTATCTTTTTATTACACATCTCATACTTTCATCCCGACCTCAAATTTTAACCATCATACAAGTTCGTTTATGAAACTGGACATAACAGCAATATAACTTGTTATCGACTCCCGGTGTAGGAGATGTAACCCTAGACACTTCTGCCTCCGATATCTTAACTCAGCAAGGACTGAACTGCACATTCAGGTGTGATGAAGAAACAACGAAGCTGAGAATGTGCAAACGCCGCTGACCTATCCTATGCTGATCCACGAGAAACTTCACCTGCCATATCTGTGTCATCAGTCTCCAAGAAGCAATCTTCTTCCACAGGTAGGACTTGTGTTTAGCGAAGATCATGAATTCAAAATGTGGAGAAGACGATAATATCAGTCTAGTATATACAGTCACGAAGCTTGAGTTGTTAGGGTGCTAGGAACAATAGACTGTGCTGGTACTATTTCGCATTGCCTGTAATGAGGCGATATTAGCGATTATAGTGGTTAGCAACTATTTATGGATGCATATTTACTTCGTGACTGTATATAGTAGACAGAAAATAAATTATGTGTATCTACATTAAAGCAGAATGATGTAAATTGTAATTGTTGGAACTTGTCCGTTAATTTTAAATTTATTGTAACCATAAAAAAATTAACAGAGTTTCTCATTGTGTGATTGAACTAGGCTAAAATTAAAGTCGTTGGACTTTTTGTATCCATTTAATTATAATTTGTAATTATTTGCATTAACAATAATAATAATAAAATAATATTATTATTATTGTGATTATTATTATTATTATTATTATTATTATTATTATTATTATTATTATTATTATTATTATTATTATTATTATTATTATTATTATTATTATTATCAGTTGTTTGTGGAAAACAAGCAAGTAAACTCTTTATATCCAAAAACAATATTGTTTTCGATTACAACGGATAGCATACGTTATAGAGCTCAAACTCAACATTGCAACATTTAAACACTAATCACATGCCAGTAACTAACGAGTTGAGGAAAGAAATATAAATTATTTACTGCCATTTCTTACGAAAAGGAGTATGGTTAACAATGTCAATTGCTAAATACCGGTAGTTGTATTTTAATGTGTTATTTCAAATTTGAAACAAATTGCTTTAATATGCTGTGTACAAGGTGCTAGGGGTATATTGCAAATATTGTTAGAGGTAATCGAGTAAAGTGTGCTGAACCACATCATGTAAAGGTTTCTTAGTCTTAAAAGTTATTTTTATACATGAAGAAGTACCACAGTCTACTATATACAGTCGCGAAGCTCAATATGTAGTAAAAATGCAAACATGGGTAGTTGCCCACCACTAGGATCGCTACTATCGCCTCATCATCGCAGATCTCTCTCCTTGCAGCTGACAAAATATGGAAAAATTAACACCTTCCTTCCATTATCGAAATATTAAATGGATAAAGTTAATTTGTTGTTTTAATGAATTATATTAAATTCCACCATAAACTCGAAGATACCTGCAAGAAATAGGTTAATATTATTTTTGTTTGTGCAAAACGAACTGAAATTTACTATAATAGCTTCATTCATTCAAGATTATAGCGATAATTAACTATGAAACCAATAAATATTAATTTGCATTTCCCTTTGCAACAATAATAATGGAAATATGAATTAATGGAGTAACTTACGTGTACCGGTACTTGTAGTGTAGGCTTACGTAGTTAACAAAGTCGGATGAGGTTAAGCAATAATAATCACACCAGAATTGGAAATAAAACGTGATCAATAAATTTTATTGTAACAGACTTTTTCTACGTCTCTAGTAAAGTAACAAATAAAAATAACAACAAAATTAATAGCTATAATTAAAAACATATCCTTTGAAAAAAAAAAGTAGGCCTAAGCAATAATAATCCCACCAGAATTGAAAATAAAACGTGATCAATAAATTTCATTAAAACAAACTTAATTTTTCTACGTCTTTAGTAAAATAACACATAAAAAATAATAACAAAATTAATAGCTACAATTAAAAATATATCCTCTGAAAAAAAAAAAAAGTAGACCTAACCTTTATTTCTCTGGAAATTTAGCAGCCTAAGTGACAGAACTTTAACCGGTATCTAATGTCCTTTCGGTTAGACTGAAACATTTCATTGTGAAATTTAAGGATATAATGTATTCTAACAGTCACAAAGAACTTCAAATTAACAGTTTTGTTTCTGCACAGCATTCTTGTGGAAACCCAGGAACCTTTCTGAATCTTTCGGAAATCGGAAAAAGGATAACTCTGGCCTCTTTCTCTTACTGTTGCTACAATTTATAGCACTACAAACGTCTTCTCCTTGTCCCATATTATTATTCCAATTATTATATTTTAGCCGTTAACATTTTCATTATAACCAATAACGAACATATCACAAGTGTCAATGTGAAATACGCAACGAGCTAGCACTCGATAGAAATACGACACAGTCCAAAGTCGACCATGGACAGTCTATTGTTTCCAGTTGCTAACCGCTTGGAGCGCTTTATCACGAGATTTGCAAAAAAACACCTCAAGCTTCGCGACTGTATATAGTAGACTGTGGAAGTACCATGTTTTTAGGTTAGTTAATATTTACAGGTGATTTGTTTTCTTTATGTGAGATACAGTAGTTACGCGGAGGCCCAAGTTTGTGGGGTTGTCTATCATCCAGTCTGATTGTGAAGGTCTTCGTACTGTAACAGCAAACCAAACAATTTAAAACAATCAAATGTTTGCGTTAACACATGCGATTAAATTATTTATTTTGTACTGGAATACACTTTTATTCTCATAAGGAAGACAGACTGCAGTGGAGCAAAATAATTCAAAGTAATGTTATCTAAATTACGAAGTTAAAAAAGGCTTCATAAACGATGTGAGATTCAGTTCTCAACTGTCACGAAAGAATTAAAATAAATTCACATTAAAAATTGTTATTGAAGTAAAAGAAACAAAAGAAATAAAATAATCTCTCATTTATTAACAAAAGTTAATATTTTCTTAGCTAACTGTTGTTTAGTAAACTGTCGGAAGACAGTTTGGGACCTCCTAAGTGACAGCAATAAGGTGCACTCATGAGACAACTAAGCCAGGAGATAAGGGGGTAGGTTGGCCAGTTCCTTTCCCCCTCCATTGCATACATCGCTGACCAGATACATATTCCACTAATCAGACTTCAGATGTATACAAACAATTGTTCTTCCTCTGACATATCGTCAAGTGAGATGCACTGCCTGGTAATAGATGTGCATATCAGCCAGAACCTCAGACAGAGGTACCTTAACTAGTGTAGACTTTTTTTAGAAACCTTGGGTCACATTACGAAGGAAACAACGTCCTGGTGCGATCCACGATCCTCCTCACGATCGAGTCTTGGGTAAATAGCAACGAACATTAATCTGTTTGGAATTCCAAGATTTATAAATCGTAGCCAATAGAGCTCCTTTGCAAGGTATGCAGATTTTCAGCTGAATGCGCTCCTAGTGTAATGGCAGTTGACATTGGATACACGTCAACATATATACCTAACTTGGAGTCAGGCCACAAAGGGAAACATTGAAGGAGAGGAATTCGATCCGGTGCTGTGGATTGAATTCGGCGTAGCTCAGTGGTCAGAGCGCTTGGTACGTAGAACCAAGGACCCGGGTTCGATCCCCGGCGCCGGAACGAATTTTTCTCCTCTAATATTAATAGTAATCGTTGCACCCAAAAAGCAGTTTTAATACTGGACCCTTAAATTTTAGCAGTCTTTACGAAATTAATCAAGGTCAGTGCACTTGGCCATTAGAGTATTTATGTTGAATTAGGCCACCATGTGATCGTATAGCCTAAACTGACGGGCGTTTCATTACCCATAAAACATCAGATAGTAAAATACGTGACACATTTATGGGAAAACTATTGTAGCAAGGGAAAAGTAAAAAGGGCGTTATTTTACATGCATTTTTCTTAAATACCAAAATATTTGCACCTATACCCCAAACACCCTATGTAATAAACATTTAATATACAAATTTTTTTTTTTTTATATATGGTCTGTATCTCTAAACGAGGGCACTGGCTTATTAAAAAGTTATCAGAGTTCGTGTTTCGATTGGCTCTGCTGAAATACTGATCCGTAGCTGTCAAGGTGCTAAATATGGATCCTTCAATTGTCTGTGAATTCATTTATTGAAAAACTAGCCGTACCCGTGCGCTCCGCTGCACCCGTTAGAAATAAATATAAAGTAATTACATAATTGAAATAGGACATTTGATCCAGGGAACATTCGTGTTTGATAGAAGGATAAATCGTTTAATATGTTACTTAATTTAAATTGCATCCAAATAATTAAAATGCGATCATTTTGGTCCAGAGACACTCATTTGGTGCAATGACAATTCCTTTAACCTGTTTCTAATTTTTATTACATGCAATCATAGTTTAATGAAGATTGACATCATTTAGATTTAATGTGTATATTTTATTTTACTTGTTATAGGTTTCCATTGATTTATGGTAATAACTTAATTTTAACCCTTGTTTTCTACGTATTCAGTAAATGGCGCTTGGCCCACTATGGTTCTGAACCCTTCAAATAACTTAAATTATATTATATTATATTATATTATATTATATTATATTACATTACCTTACATTACATTACATTATATTATATTATATTATATCAGAAGTTACTGTAATAACATTGTAGCATTATGTCCATCTAGAGAAACTACACTTTCCAATAGTGAAATAATAATTAATTATACAAATCGGTTAATTTAGCTTCCGATATTACTTCATACAAACATAGAAATATTCTCTGTAGGCTATCTTTAATAGCTTTCGATTGTTGCTGTCCAAGGCCCCTTATAGACGAAGTCATTTCTTTTTTAATTCATTACACGGCCTTAGATGGCAGTTATTTTAATTTTAAAACTCATTTATCTCATTAAATATCAGTCCTATCAAAATTTTTCAAGGAATAAAACTTATCGCAAATTATTTTAAAGAAACTTTTGTTATGTAACATTTTTCACAAAAATCAATAATAAGCGCGATATTTCGATTTATTTAATTCAGGCCCCCTTATAACCCCCCTTTTAAATAATGTATTTTGAATGCCATATAGCCTAAAATCTAAGTTACAACGAACATAATTTATATTCCAATTTTCATCGAAATCCGTTCAGCCATTATCGCTTGAAAAGGTAATAACATACAGACAGACATACAAACAAAAATTTCAAAAAAGCGATTTTCGGTTTCAGGGTGGTTAATTATATATGTTAGGACCAATTATTTTTGGAAAATCGAAAATTGCCAGAAAAATTTCGGCCACAGATTTATTATTAGTATAGATGAATAAAAATTATGGTACCGATATGTAGAATCAGTTTTATGTTTTTTTAGTCTTTCCGCAATCTCTTCATCAATTGTAAACTTCAAATCTAAAAATTGTACAGCACTGTTGCTATTTCTCATTCGTTTGTTCTGTTGCAGATGATGTCATTGAATTTTCTGCTGCCTGAGGTCAGTGAAGCCTACAGGCACCGATACGTAAATGGCATGGATCTGGTTGTGATGACTAGTGAATGAAGATTTCAACTTTTGTAATGACAATCATGAATTGCGTAGTGATCAGAGCTGTGAATTATAAGGAAATTTGCTGGTGACACCAAAAAGAATACATACATTTAAAAAAATATATTTTGAAGATTTTCAATACATTTTTCCTTCTGAAAATATATTTTATGCCCATAAATATTTTATTGTAAATTGCTATAAAATATAACGATAATGTAATTAAATCCAAGCCAGTGTATTGACTTCAAAGAATCACCAAACTGTTTTAAAAGTTGCTGTCACCAGATATGTGTACATATGTATTTATGTAAGACGTTTGTATGTCCTGTGAGCACAAAGACTTATGATTACATGGTACCATTTTCTACCTAGAAACGAGTTACGACATTAACAAAATACGTGAAATTCTATTGTTACCAGCACAGATAGAATGCATTTTGTCGAATTAGTTGTAATGTGAGAGTATATATATCTAAACTAATTTTATAATACCCTTAGAAAATCAACTCACGCTACATTTACTAGGTGATAATAGAATTTTTACTTGCATTTTATATACGTATGTAAAAGAGAGATCCATATTATTCCCACTTCCTATTGCTAATATTTGAAAGCATTTTCATATTATAAAACGAAAGACCAGATGCATTTTTATAAATAAAACACTGAAAAATAGAACAGTATAAGTTTTTTATTTTCATTATAATGTTTTAGATAGGCCGTAATGTTTATTACCAGAAATTTAATGTCTGTTTTCATCCCCCATGACACTTACGGCTAAGTACACTAATGACTGGGAATAGTTTGCAACTGTCATTAATATATTCAGTGATTTGCATATACGTGAAATGGTAGTACACAACAGCTATTCTCTAATAAACATTCCTTTATCAGAAACGCCGACCAAGGCACTGCACTGGGTACCTGCCGTATTTAATACAGTATCGGTACATAATGATCATTGCTACAGCGTCTTTAATCTGAACAGCTGCCGTTATGTTAAAATGGGACTGAAAATGGTATCATATACATCCTCTGCAAATACTGTGTATATGGAAAATTATTGATCTCCCTAGATTGAACACCACTTATCTTCGAAAGTACATCTTTACTCAGTGTTTGTACTAAGCATCTGTCAAAATGTCAGCTTATAACAACATAGTCTGCAAATTACAATAAACATTACACCAACTGTCTTATATTTACAAAATGTCATTTCACCTCCAGCAGTACATTAGTAAGTCGCTCCTATTGTATTGTGCATCCACGAGGATTGTCCGGGCAAAGGGTACGCACACAAAGAACGCAGGTTTCCCGCTTTCAGGTTGCCGGCGCTTACACGCGCCAAGAAGTTCTGCCTGTTAACTACTGAGGTCCGAACAGACAGGATACTGCACAGGTTCGTACTGTCACCCTCTGAGGAGTTTAATGCTGAGAGGAATGCGGTTCCGACTAGTCTAGCGGTACTGGAGTGGGAGGGAACAGTGACAGCGGCAGTCTGGAAGGAAGTGCAATCATACTGAAAACATTCGCCCAATTTACGAGAGCAGTATGCCTATTAGCTTTCTAACGTATTTTTGGCGAGATAGAGATACAACCATTCCTACTTACGTGTTCAGAGAAGGAAAATATTTTACAAAATTTCATTTATTTATTTATTCATTTATTCATTGATTGATTGATTGATTGATTGATTGATTCATTCATTCATTCATTCATTCATTCATTCATTCATACATTCATTCATTCTGGTGAAGTTAAGGCCATCACACCACCAGAAACACAAATACAATAAATAAATAAAAACAAAAATCTGTAATTTCCTAGTACCTGGTACTCGTTACATAGGCCAGTTTTACACTAATCCTATACATATTTAGTATAACTTGTTGCTTGTGGGCCATCCCAAACCCCGACCTCCACCCGTAAGAGCGCCAGTCCTTATATACCCGTCAGTCAAGGCCTTCTGACAAATAATAGCAATTGACGACAGATATCTCGGTCATGACCTCATAAAATATCCTACCAATTGAATAATCGATCTTGCTACGTACAACATAATTATATTATATTATTACCCATTTCAGCTAGTACTGACGACCACTGCAAAATACGACAATTTGGTCCAGGGAGCATTCTCTTTTGGCACAAGGATGATTTATGTAACATGTTTCTAAATTAGTCTTTTAAATACGGCTACATTCTTTAATAAATCACTGAAAAAGAAATGTGAATATAGGAAATGGAGTAAGTACGAAATTATTATTATTTTTTGGCGCATCATTTTTACGTAAATAACGACAAATAAAAAGGGATTATTAGCAAGTACGTACACTGCGTTTGTCAAATGCGCATCACCATGCTTTCTAAAAGGCACTTTTCAGTGCCCGACACCCCGACTTATATTTTATGATGTGTTCTTTCTTGCATTAGGGGACTCCGCCCCCTAAAACCCCTCTTGGGGACTTGGCCCCCAAATCTTCATGCAATCAATTTATAGTAATTAACCGGTCCATCACATTTGAGTTGAAGGTATGAGTTACATTTTATAATGTGTTCTTTCTTGCTTTAGGGGGCTCCGCCCCCTAAAACCCCTCTTGGGGACTTGGCCCCCAAATCTTCATGCAATCAATTTATAGTAATTAACCGGTCCATCACATTTGAGTTGAAGGTATGAGTTACATTTTATAATGTGTTCTTTCTTGCTTTAGGGGGCTGCGCCCCCTAAAACCTCTCTTGCGGACTTGGCCCCCAAACCTTCATGCAATCAATTTATAGTAATTAACCGGTCCATCACATTTGAGTTGAAGGTATGAGTTACATTTTATAATGTGTTCTTTCTTCTTTTAAGGGGCTCTGCCCCCTAAAAACCCGTTGGGGACTTAGTCCCCAAACCCTCATTCAGTTAATTTATAGTAGCCTAATTAATCGGCCCAATACATTTGGGTTGAAGGTACGAGTTATATTTTATAATGTGTTCTTTCTTGTTTTAGGGGGCGGAGCCCCCTAAAAACCCCTGTTGGGGACTTGGCCCCAAACCTTCGTGCAATTAATTTATAGTAATTAACCTGTCCATTACCTTTGGGTTGAAGGTACGAGTTACATTTTATAATGTGTTCTTTCTTGGTTTAGGGGGCTCCGCCCCCTAAAAATCCCTGTTGGGGACTTAGTCCCCAAACCCTCATGCAATTAATTTATAGTAGCCTAATAAACCGGTCCATCACCTTTGGGTTGAAGGTACGACTTATAGTTTATGATGTGTTCTTTCTTGCTTTAGGGGGCTCCGCCCCCTAAAGCCCCTCTTGGGGACTTGGCCCCCAAACCTTCATGCAATTAATTTATGATAATTAACCGGTCCATCACATTTGAGTTGAAGGTACCGGTACATTCTTTAATAAATCACTGAAAAACAAATGTGAATATATAGGATGTGGAGTGAGTACGAAATTATTATTATTTTTGGCGCATCATTTTTACGTAAATAACGACAAATAAAAACTAACATGCCACATAACATTATTTTAAGAAATACAGGAAACAAGCATGAATAATATTCAGCATTCTTAATGATCGCGGGATAGAAAAAAAAACGTGTGGAATAGAAATTACATACGTGTAATAAACAATAAGCAAACCATCTTCGATTAATCATTTCAAAACAACGTGAATATAGCGTGGATTGTGTAGGAAAATAATTTGTTATATGTTGCTCCCAATGTGCATCATTGTTAACTTATGAAAACAAATGAAAATTAACATGGCATATAAACACTATTTGAAGAAAGGTAGGAAATATTAAGTAATATTCATAGTTCTTAGTGATCTTCGGATGGAAAATAACAATGAAATATGTATAAAATAGAAATTACATACAGGTGAGCATATAAAAAACAGTAAGTAGAATCATTTATTTGATTAGTAAGCTTAAATTATTCCACGTTTAGTGTAAGAGTGGTCTGTGTAACGTGTACCGGGTACTAGGAAAATGCCCAAAAATCATAATACAACTACAATAATATAAATTAAAAGAAGAATCATACTATAAAATTTAATGATTAGTAGAATTGAATTAAATATGTAAAGTAATCAGTTTAAATATAATGTACTGCTGAACTCACTTGAGAAGTATAACTGCTTGATTTGTATTTTAAGATATCACCAACAAATGATTTTCGCATGACTTTATAGGAATCTGTTTTTCACGATACCAATCACACATACCGTATTTGCTCGCGTAATTTGCGCCCCCGCGTATTTTGCGCACCCTAATTTTTAAGGGATTATTTTGAACTTTATTTTTGCTCCGTGTATTTTGCGCACACATTTTACGTACTGTACATATTTTTTTCAGTGTAGTAGGGATTACGTACATATTTTTTTTTCAGTGTAGTAGGGATTTTCCTTCCCTACAGTCCATCGTAGGTCATTCACCAGCAACTGAAGTACCTGCTTCAGAAAGAAACCCCAAAGTCCCACTACTTTAACAATGCTTGTCCTTGGTAGAGACAAGTTACCGGTATAGAAAATTAGCCCTACCGTAAATACTTACCTATACATATACTAATTGAGATAAACTCAGAACAGGACCTCTTATTTGAAAAATCCGCATATTTTACGCACCCCAATTTTTCAATGGCCAAAGTTAATTAAAAAGTGCGCAAATTACGCGAGCAAATACGATATTCTAAAATTCCAATAGAATAAAACCAAAAACTTTTTTACAGCATGTTTCCTTAAAAATGACTTGTAACCGTGAAATATTTAATATGAGTAATTCATATAATATTAACATAGCTGACATCAGGGAGATGTTTGAGCAAAAATTGCAACAATATATTTAATATATTAATAACAAAACCATATAGGCCTAGGTAAACAATATGTATATGAAATATTCACACACTACTACAAACTGAAGACTGCATATTTTTGGACGATTAATACTTCCCACTCCGCTCGGCTCGGCTTGGCTGTAGCAACAAAAGAATCTACCTGCAACCCCCCGCGCCGATGGCAAGAATACCTCAGGTCCAGCGCTAAACTCGTCGGAGGAAGACAGTACTTGTCAACGCGTGCAACAAGCGCCTACAAGTTTACCTTAATTCCTGTTCGCTGGTTGTATTCTATGGGTACACACACAAAGAAACAGTGCTGCTCATCGGAGTGACTACTACCGCGGAGGAATCGGAGGTTACGAATAAAGCTCTCCACCGGTGGTCTCCGGTACTACCGTAGGTGGAAGAGGGGGCATACGGAGGGATGCGGGGGTTCGGAGCGAAGCGACAGTTAGCTCAAGGACGACCGGCGCGTACGGACTGACGGTAGGTTGTGAGTGGAATAACATGGCACCAAATCGGATATCCGTCGCATGGAAATTCTTTAATTTAGTTGAAGGTAATAATAAAGTCGCACACTGTAAACTTTGTGGGCGAATTTGCTCTAAGGGTGGTGGAACTTCGAATTTGTTAGACCATTTGAAGCGATCGCACAATCGCGAACTTGATGAAAGCGCCGACAAAAACAATCACCTACGCAAAACATTTGATACAATTTCTTTTTAAATTGCTTAGTGCTAATGTTCCCAAAGGCCCACAGTAAAAAAAAGTCTTGAAATTCTCTAAAACGTAACTTTCGAGGCAATAAAAAAGACATGAAATATTTAAAAGACAACTTGAGTTATATTTTACTGTTTAGATTAAAATATTGAGTTTCTGAATGAAACTAAAGAAAGGTATGGTAATAACATAATTACAATTACCCTTAAGTTGATAGCCGCTTATATTTTTATTACAGAGAAAGAGTGACGCGTTTTAGAAGAGGCAGTTCAAATACTGACACCCTTTAACACAATAATCACAACCCTGTCCGGTGAAGAATCTGAATAAATTATTTTGGACAGTAAACTTTAACCCATTGATAGCCCACGTTTCTTTTGTTCCATTCTGAAACTCCCTTAATATATTTTACGTTAAATTAAACCGATTAGAATAATAAATGACAAAAACTATTTGCGAATAAACGAGTGTTTCCAGGAGAACTACAGTATAAATGTTAACATTAGCTACTGAAAAACTTTACTTCTGCGTTTGTTTTGGAGTTAGATTTAATGTTATTAATTTGATCAATGACATAAAACTAATACACCTTTCCATATATACTATGAATTTCAAAACTAGAAGAAAAATCTGTCGGTAACGTAGCACTTTAAGCAAAACAAGAAAAAAAAAAAAAAGAGCCGAAGAAAGTGAGAGAGATTAACATAAAAGAGAGATTAAACAACAACAAATTAGAACTTATTTTAAAAGATACGCCGACGTCAGCGGACTCGAATCACTACCTGATCCGATTAAAGGAATGCTCAGCGGAAAGTGTGTGTCTGCGCCACAGCACATATACAACCTGCGCGGCATCAATCGGAGGTAACCGGAGAACTCCGAATGAAAGCAAACAACCGCTCCGGAGAAAAATCTAATCATAAGCAGCACTACAAAGAAAGCATGTAAACGCTGGTAACCTGCTGCCAGCGCCGAGTGGTGGCCACAGACAACGCGTGTTAAACCTGCCAGTTGCTTTCACGTTGACTAGCTCGTGTGATGAAGACTTTCTTCTATATTTTGTTAATTTTATATAGATGTACAGGGACATCATTTTATTTTTACTTCAATTTTTATTGTACCTGAGTTTTTGACTGTTCTTCACTCCCACCCCTTCTACTAATGAATTTCAACTGACCTCCACACAGAACCAAGGCCGCATGTAAACACTACTGAGTTAGTGAGTATAGTACGTTCCAGAAATATGTTCGCGTTTTCCAGTGACGAAAGACCTTTCAATATTGAATCATATTTTCGCACAGGTAGTGTCCGTTTGCCTACGTCGCATCCCGATTTCCCCCACCTGCTTCTGCTCGCCCCTCTGTAAGAGCTGGGCCGTCTTAGCTCTTTTCTGAAAACATTAATTTCTGTTAGGAATTGGACGTTTACGTAATATTATACAACTGTTTAAAATAACTTAAATAATGCAATAGTCTATAGTGCGATAATATGCACAAAAGAACTGAAGCCTGTATCGAAATGAACGGCCATCATTTTCAAAAATGTGTTTAAATATCCATATTATGATTATTTTTCAATTTAACTTCATTCTCTATATTGTACGCTAATGTGCTGTAGGCAGTATAATATACACTGCATAATGAATACGTCCACATGGATAACTCAGTTCGTGAGTAAAAACACTCATTGTTAATACTGTACTGCATTTTGATTAAACAAAAACCTGATGGAAATTATCGAACTCAAAATCGCGATATTTCCTAGTTAACGTAAATGGATGAACTACTTTTCTACCCTCCTATACCTAGTAGAGTGATTTGTGTTTTACTCCAGTATCATCGAACTACAGTCGTGGAAGGGGGTAGCAAACTGTGTTTCCGGTTCTCTAAAGGTATAGACAAGTTAATATTAAAAATGTTAGTAAAAATAAAATGATGTCCTTGCATTAACAGAGACAAGAAAAATAATTCATATTCATCAATAAATCGTTGTAAAAAAGATTTCTTTAATGAGCTGAATGTAGACGAAGATACATTTCTTCAGTATACCGGAATCACTTTGGAAACATTTTATTACATTTTAACCAAAAACTGGTGTAATTGACATCTATGGTAATAGATTTTTAAAAAGTGTAGATGTTCGTCTCCTCACGTTCTTGACCACGTTTTCTACTTCTTTTCTTTTGGTAAATATTGAAGGTTCTGCCTTTCAATATGTAGCACAGAATCATTTACTACATCTGTTGGCCTACGTCTTTTCTTTTCTGTAACAGATACACAAGAGGATTTCAGAGACTGACGCAGTAGGCCGTGGGTCATCATTAAACCTCGGATTTTAGGTTAAATGCCTATTTTTATCTGTAGAGATAAATTAAAACTAGTTAAATATCTTCATATTCTACGTAAAATATGAATGTTTGAAAGCGTTTTATGGTTCTTAAAAATGCCTGTATTCTCCATTGAGATCTATTTTTAAGATTTTAGAGCGTAAATTGCCTATTTCTCTTTGTTACTTATATATTTTTAAATTTCCGTGTAGGATGAAAGGAAAGTTTTGAATGTCATGGGGTGCGTATGGTTCAAGTATTGTATAACAGTTTGGTTATAGGAAAGAAGAAATTCCTGGAAGGTGTCTGGTTTTGTTGAACAGACTGTAGAAATGTGATGAATCGGTAGGATGTAGTTCTCCCTAAAGAAATTAGCATGGTAAATATTGCTAGATTTAAATATGTATCCATTGCTTCAGTATCATTGGGAAGAATTATTTTCCATTATAAAATGGTTCTGTCTAAGAAAAGGCAAAGTCTCACAATAGAAAATTAGAGAAAACGTAGTTACGTTTTGGAATGCCAATTATGAATAATATGTTACCTGTAAATTCACTGGTAAATTAATTAATTTAATTGTAATATGAGCACTTATGTATTAGCATCCATAGAGCAATGAGGCCGATGAGTTATTTAAAAATTATGTACCGGTATTCAGAATTTAAGGCTTAAGAGAAACTAAGTTTCTAATCGCAGTATTGTTCCTACTGTTTGTCACTGTATACCGTAATATTCAATATTCACTAATTAATTGCACTTTTATAGTTACTGTAGTTAGTGTGGCTAGAAATTACATTTTAGCTGCACAAAATTGTATTTTTAGCTACTTGAAATTGTATTTTTAGTTGCTTAAATCTATTTTGATAGATTTAGGGCCTGGTTTAGGTGCCTAAATGTCAGTTTTTAAATGCCTAAAAATCCGAGTTCTGTAGGAAAAATTAGGGCCTAATATCACTAATATCCTCTCCAGGCTGGTTGAGTGGAAAAGAAGACCTTATGGCCTTAACTCTGCCAGCGAAAATAAAACATTATTATTATTATTATTATTATTATTATTATTATTATTATTATTATTATTAACAGCTACTAAAAAGTTCCCGGAGTATTAATATATAACAGGGATATTAAATTTGTTTTGTTGGTAACATTCATGATGTCATTTCCTTAAAGTTTGTTGATAATGGCAATTATTGGTTTTGAGTTGTAGGCTTGTTTATCATAGTGTTTCGTTTGTTCGTCGCATTTTGTAATTATGTCCACAGAGCAAAGTACAAACATCAAGTTCTGTGTTTTGCTGGGGACATGATCAGTATGGCTGATGAAGATGGTGATTTCTTAAACAAAATGAAACTGGTGCTACTTTTGTACGACCCAGTCCCTAAACGACAGTCATCTGAGTGGAAATCGAAAACATCTCCTCGGGCAAAAATTTCCTAGGTGCACACTTCCAAAGGCAAAGTTATTTTAAATGTTATGTTTTATTTAACGACGCTCGCAACTGCAGAGGTTATATCAGCATCGCCGGATGTGCCGGAATTTTGTCCGCAGGAGTTCTTTTTCATGCCAGTAAATTACTAACATGAGCCTGTCGCATTTATCACTTAAAGCAAAGTTATATTTTCTTCGACTCTCAGGGTCTCATGCACCATGAGTTCATTCCAGAAGGTCGTACTGTAACGAAAGAATTGTACGTAGAAACCCTCCGTCGCCTCTGGGACGCAGTGAGAAGGAAACGTCCAGAAAAGTGGGTAGAAAACAACTGGTTCCTTATGCAATGCACCTGCTCATCGCGCAATTATTGTAAAGAATTTTCTTGCCAGGCACAACATAACTGCTTTGGATCACCCACCATACTCTCCTGATCTCTCACCACCTGATTACTTTCTGTTTCCCCGTCTGAAAAGTCATCTGAAAGGACGGAGATTCAATGCTGAAGAGGTTATCGCAAACGCGACGAGAGCACTTTTCAAAAATGGCTTTCCAGGA
This sequence comes from Periplaneta americana, assembly GCA_025594305.2. Lineage (NCBI taxonomy): Eukaryota > Metazoa > Arthropoda > Insecta > Blattodea > Blattidae > Periplaneta > Periplaneta americana. Next base: position 65,346,929 of record JAJSOF020000038.1, on the reverse strand, counting down.
ACTCTACACGCGTTGGCAAAGTTATTGCGGAAGGCAACTATTTTGAAGGAAATGCTTAGAATAGTGTTTAAGGTACGTTGTTTCTATGATGCTAGCAAATTCCGGGAACTTTTTGAACCTAGTATGTATTACCGGTTGTTCTGTATGGTTGTGAAACTTGGACTCTCACTTTGAGAGAGGAACATAGGTTAAGGGTATTTGAGAATAAGGTGCTCAGGAAGATATTTGGGGCTAAGATGGATGAAGTTACAGGAGAATGGAGAAAGTTACACAACACAGAACTGTACGCATTGTATTCTTCACCTGACATAATTAGGAACATTAAATCCAGACGTTTGAGATGGGCAGGGCATGTAGCACGTATGGGCGAATCCAGAAATGCATATAGAGTGTTAGTTGGGAGGCCGGAGGGAAAAAGACCTTTAGGGAGGTCGAGACGTAAATGGGAAGATAATATTAAAATGGATTTGAGGGAGGTGGGATATGATGATAGAGAATGGATTAATCTTGCTCAGGATAGGGACCAATGGCGGGCTTATGTGAGGGCGGTAATGAACCTCCGGGTTCCTTAAAAGCCAGTAAGTAACTATTATTATTATTATTATTATTATTATTATTATTATTATTATTATTATTATTACCCGGTGATGTGTTGCACTACGATGGTCGTTGAATTCAGTCGTTGCCGAGGATTGTGTCTCAACTGACGTACCAGGAGCTACAGACACTGCTCAAATTCCCTGACTTCACTACATGGTAAGGAACTTCATAGGCTCAAAATGTGATCATTTTACTGTGTGATCGCTGCAGTTACCAGGATCTCCACTTCGGGAAGGTGGAATTTTCCCAAGTTTGACGGCAAATTGTTTATTGTTTAGTAACTGTCCGAAAACAGGTATGAATCTCATTAAGTGACACCAATAAGGTATCACTCATGAGCAAACTAAGCCAGGAGATAAAAGGGTAGGGTGGACAGTTCCTTTTCCCATCCTTTACATACATCGCTGACTAGAAACATATTACACTAATGGACTGCAAACTAATCTCTTATAGTATACAGTACAGTGGAAACCTCTTTCTCAGCTGTGTTTCTAAGAAGAGTACTATAAGTGAGAATTAATTAGCTCTAATGTAGCATTTCGTAAGCAATCAAATCAACAACCGAAGTGTTGGAAGATAAAACTTACCAAATTACTCGATAAGATTTTTCAGAAAAATTTTAAAAACGTAATCCCATCTTACCCATAGAAAAAAAAATGTTCGTAAAATATTTTAAAGAAATTTCTCATTTAAAGTTTCTAATAGTCTGCTTAGTCTAATTCCCCCATTAGAATCATATAAACCTTTTAAAAATAAAATTTTGTGACTTGTGATGTTTAATCTGAAAACCCCACAATTATTGTGAAACATTTTCTATTCTTATCTTTTCCAACAATTTTATTCTCCACTAATCGGCGATGTATGCAATGGAGGGGAAAAAGAACTGGCTACCCTACCCCATTATCTCATGGCCTAGTTGCCTCATAAATGGTGATTTTTTTTTTTGTATCAATTGTGAGGTTCAGACCTGTCTTCGTAAGTTGACTAAACAACAACTACATTCCTTTTGCTATGATACTTGTCTTTTTTTTTTATCCCATAACTGCAGGATTATTACGAGTATTGACTTTTGGATGATCGTCAACCTCTGCTTCGGCATGTGGGCGTGAGGCCAGCAGCCAGCTGGTCGGTCTGGGCCCTTCATGGACTGTAGCACCACTGATTATTATTAATTGACTTAACCAAATTCTGTTTCACTAATGTTAGCTTCAGCAAAACGTTTGAACGGAGTCCCATTAAGCGGCAAACAAATAATGATCGCAAAGCACGTTTTATGCCGTACCGGTACCGTAAAGAATTTGCAGTTTTAAATGTTGACAAACGGAAAAAATAGTAGGGAAGTGATAAAAACAAACAAATGCTAAGGAAGCGATAAAAATAAACGAATGCTAGGGAAATGATAAAATTGTAGCGATAAGCAGCCATGATTGATATAAAGACGCCCTTTCGTACAGTTTTATTAATCAAAACACGGCCGACTTGATGTTCCCTTCGCTTTTTTTTTTTGTAAAGGAGAAGCGAAGCGAGCATCAAGTGGGCCGTGATCAAAAGTAGTATGACGTAGCCTATATTATATATATATATATATATATATATATATATATATATATATATATATATATATACAGTATATATAAATTAGTATGACGTAGCCTATATTATATATATAGTTTATATGACTTAGGGACGTAGTAAAAGTGTAATGGTCACTATGAATTACGAGTACAGCGATAATTTTATTGGCCTTATATGAAACAGGCTACTAATGATGTCACTGAACTTCTGTGGCTTTGTTTTAATAATTCGCCAAATACAATTTTGCCTCTGTATACTACATCAAAATGTACCTGGAGAAAATGGAATAAGTGATTAAAAACGAGAACTTTCATAAACAGTAATTAAAGTCGTAGTAGGAATAGAAATTCTAGCGGTTTTTTTAGGCATTTGTAGCGGTTTATGACATTTTGTGTTGGCAACACTGCCGAATGCTGAGCTCGTCTGAAACGAGTTAGAAAGATCTTTCTTTCTAACTCAACTCGTTGGTCCGAAAGGCGGGAAAATCTGGGAGGTATAATCTCTAAGCAACTTGTCAAAGTGTTATAGTTTTATATAGTACTTTGTATTGGAAAGTTTTATAGCGTAATAATTTAATATGGATGACGATATTCATCGTTTAATTTACTCAAACTTGATGCAACTGAGTTTACTCCATCCAGTATCATTTCCAATAAAAGAGGTTTGTGTATTTGTTGTTAATAAGTAGCATAATGCACTGAGAGGACTTTTGTCAGTTAAGTAGGCTGTTCACTGAGCACAAAATTTTTGCTTATTTTTTCAGGAAATGTTTAAAGGTCTTAATATAAAAGGTTTTCAAAATACAATGCATTACTTATTAACGGTTATTGATCCTGTAAGATGTGCACAAATGAAATGGCCAGTACTTGATAAGAAAGATGAAGCACAATTTCGGGTGACCGTGAAGTTAATGCTAGCGGAAACAAATGAGGTAAATGGAGTAATTTGTGCTGTACTTTAAGATATAATTTGACTAAACTAGCGCAGAGGTAGTCCACTTCGTACTCGGACATCTTGCATATATACGAATCTGTGACAGGTTATATTTGGTTAGTTAGGCTTCTGTTATGCCTTGCATATACGATCAACTCCATCGCCACAGAAAAATTCCGTGTAAATTCAACAGTTATCACTTTCGTAATTACCAGAACCACCTATGCGCTAGTTTCTCCTATAATTTTTTAGATTACTTTCATATCTTGCAAACCATATTTGTCATGTAAATTAGTGTGCATTTTCAAGCAATGCATGCAAGATTGATATTTAATATTAATTAATATAATACGTAGTGAAGATAACGTTCAAAATGACACAGCATGTAGACAAAATCTTCATGCATCCTAATTGAACGCATGTTTTAAACTTGATTCTTTAAATATTCTTCCCATATTGCATGCATATGTGTATGGAAAATTGAACTGTATAGATGCAGCTTATGTATCCAAAGGGACATTCCACTAGTAAGAGATAGATAAATAATTATTCGTTTGTAGTTTAAATTTGTATCACTAAAAATGTAAAAGGAAGAAAAAAATTCTATTCACTTTTTAACAATAGCAAAGAAACTTTTATTTTCATGACCCACACATTTTACTTTACATAAATTCACGACCTTTTTGAAAATGGTAATATGCCTACTCGAAGAATAGACATGATAGCTTTCAATGACTATCACATGGGCTACATAATCCGATGGTTCGGTTTGAATCCTCCAATATCCACCTGAGGAAGTTCTGACTGAAGTGGCATATGAGCCAACTATTCCTTTCTGTCTGCAGGAGCACCATCTTTAAGAGTTGAAGTCTTCTGTTTAATGGTTCAGTGTCAGTTTTTTTGTGTATGTTGAGTTAGGAATTTTGCACTGTGCATCATTGATACCATACTCTCTATGTTAAAAATGTGAAGTTCCGAATGCATTTTAAACATGTTAAAATCAATAATTATACCTTCATGTGATTAAATCATTAGGCCTATCTATATCTGTTAAGAGAAAGACTTACTTTCAAGAAGTAAGGTTTTTATTAATTTAAAATGTGACAAAAAGGAAGTATTAACCAGTTCGATTATTAAATATACATTTAAGAAAAGGTCCTTTTTAAAATTCTGAATGTACTGTACCATAAAAAATAATAATTCATTCGAAACTTGGACAGCAGAACTTGTATGTGTGTATGTGATGCTCTGGATTTAACAATGAAGTAATCATCCTTCTTACTTCCCAATATTTTGATGGAAGGTCCACAAAACAGCAGAAGGTTAAAAATAGGAAGTTGGACTGTTTCTTCATGTAGATTCATTCATTGTTAGCAAAGCAATAGTGAGAAGATATCAATTTTGCTATCTGCAGTGAAATCATACGTCTTGTTTTATGTTCAGATTAGTAGAGCCCTGTAAAAGTAATTTTATTTTTAAGGAAACTTTGTTTTAAAATCATGTCTGCTGATTTTCACATACAGTATGCCATTTTTGTACTCACTTTAAAATTCTGTTGATTTTTCTTGTAAGGTCTACTGTACAAATTCAAGAAAAAAACTTATATCTTCCCTCATACAAATAAATTGCACTGGACCACAGACTTTAGGTGTGCAAGAGTGTCATAAATGAGAAACTGGTAGATTCTTGGAAATAACAAAAATATCTACGGCATTATAACAATTTTATAATTCTGGCATAAGTTATTAAACAAGATAAGAGTAGTAGATGTAGCATTTTTAGCATCAATTTTCAGTTCTTACAATTTATATATATTTTAATACTTGGCTGCATTCATTTGTCACAAAATGGCAGAATGTAATGTACCATAAAAATTATGAATATATTGCTTAAAAATAATTTATTGTTAAGATTTTGCAAATAAAACAAGTATTATAAGTATTATTGCAATTCGTTTAAAATTTTGAATAAAGTTTTTTTTTCGACTTATACAGTTTCACCTTATTTCACTGTTCAGAAATGTATTTTTGAGGTCATTGGAACAAATAGAGAGATGGTTAAAAAACAGGCAAAATAAAAGCTATCACATCTCATGAACCTCTACAGATTAATAATTCACGTTACTAATTATTTTTATTTTGTTTAGCATTTGTTTTTTTTTTCTCTCTAGAAATATCCAGAGGCAGACTTTCCTGTCATATTTCCTTCAATGTTAATGAAACCTTCTGGAGAGAAATTTGTGCATCTTATGTGGTGTGTGTCAAAATTTGCGCTGTTCAAGAAGCTTTCTGAAACCTATGGTAAGTTTTGTACATTTTCTTAAGTAATTTGTTACATACCATGATATTACTTATTAGTCTGTGCGTGATGTGAACTTGCAGGATGATTACCAGTGCAGTCTGTAGTGTGTAGTGTTACAAGAGATAGACAGTTTTTTTTACTTGGTTACTTAACGACGATATATCAACTTCTGGGTTACTTAGTGTCGATGGAATTGGTGATAGCAAGATGGTATTTACGAGGTGAGGCTGACCATAGATTATCTGACATTCGCCTTACAGTTGGGGGGGAAAACCTTGGAAAAACCCAACCAGGTTATCAATCCAAGCAGGAATCAAACCCATGCTCGAGTGCAACTCTGGATCAGTACTAAGATAATAACTGCCCCCCATTGGAGGTAGCCCAGAAGGACTCAGTATACTCTCCTACATGAATTTTACAATATTAAATGTTTACATAAATTTTGTAGAAGAAAATTAAAATAAACATAGCCTATATGAATTATAAAGTTAAGAAAAAAACATTAAACAGAGTGATTATGATGACTCAGAATTTGGCAAGAGCTCCAGTGGCCTAGACATTAGTTGTTGATATGGCAAGATGTAGATGTAGATTTCACTTGGACCCAGTTCTTTTTAATATTTATATAAATGATCTACCATGTAACATTGATAATATTAACAGTCAAAGTTATTTATTTGCTGATGCTTTGGATTGAAGGTTTCTTGTAATACTTTAATAAATTTAAAACACTAGTTGTACAATTATAGTGCAACATTACATGACCGGCATTCCTCTAATAACATTAAATAAGGATAAAACCTATGAAATTTTGTTTACTGTTGCTAGAGATATGGAGTATACTGCGATTCATCGACTGGACACGTTCACAGTAATGATATGAGTGCAGGATGTGGAAATATAAACAGGGATGGTGGGCGTTACTGGAACTCAGAAAGGCTTCATCTGAGGTCACATGCCAAAATTGGTTGAGTCAACTGAAATAGTGAATAAAGAAAAAACTATACTGATACTCCTAAAGATTCATGTCTTACACCTTAAAATGCTCTTAAATGTTCCATCATATACAGTGAAGCCTGTTGAAATCGGAACCTGAATAATCCGGAATCCTGTCTATTTCGGAACAATTTATGTGGAAACGGAAACTGTCTGCTATTGATCAAAACAGAAACAATATTTTGGACACACTTTATTTTGTAACTATATTTTGAAACAGCGTGTAATTTCAAGGAATATGCGAAATATGTAGGTCACTAAGATAAAAAAAGTTTTCTTTGCAAAATTCTACTTTAGAGGGTACGAGGGTGTGTTGGCCTGTCAGTCATAAATTTTATTACCCTGTTGACTAGGCAGACGAGTCCCTTCAAAGATTTTCAATGCTTCACATCTGTGTACTGTCGTAGCTAGACAGAGCGCAAGTGTAGTGATTTCCGGGTAAAAAAAAAGTTGCATAAAATGTGGCATTAACATTGTGATGAAGTAAAAGTTATCGAGATAAAGGAAAATTAAAAACAAAGTCTATGTGAAATAATATTGAAGTACAGCTGTGCAAAACTCAGGTGTGACACTTTAAAAAATAAAGATCATAATGAGTGAGTGGCGTGCGGCCAATATTGGTGACACAAAAGGAACCAGAAAGCAACTGTTTATGTGGAAATAAATGAACTGTTGTGAGAGTGGGTTCTTCATGACCTTTCAAAGAACAAGCCAATTTCTGGATCTATTCTGCAAAGCAAGCTATTGAACTGGGAAAGAAATTAAATAAACCAGAATTCAAGGCTTCTAATAGATGACTCCTGGTCCAATTAATTAATAATGTACAGTGATATGCAGTACAGTATTAGAGTATAGTGTTAAACATTAAATAGAATGAGATCAGTAAACTTTAGTAATGTTTAATGACTAATGAGTGAGTTACGATAATATTTATACAGAAAATGAGATTCTAATCAAGATGATTCACCAACGGAATGAGCGACAGAAAGCTGATTTAATGTGATGAGTGTTAAATGGAATATTTTGTACTTCTTGCAGTTTGCGGCATGCCATTTTGTTTTCCATGTATATGAATGACAAAATATTCCATTTTATTGTCACATCTGGATAATACGGAAACCTGTCCACAACGGAAAAAAAATTAGGACCATATCACTTCCGTCTTGAACAGGTTTCACTGTAGTTGTAAAAATTACATCTGGTTATGGCTGCAGACTGTAATGATGTCTCTATGCATGCACAAACAAGTCCACTTGAACCGAAGTAGTGCACAGTTCACATACTCTGATAATATTTTGTGTTATTTTCGTCACAGTTTGCTTTATAGACCATCTGCAATCTTGTGCATGTTCCAGGCCAGTCAGATATGTTATTTCCATTGAAAACATTGAAGAATGATCCTCTCTTCAATGCAAAATTGGGTCTCATCCAGATGCAGATAGATTCTACAACTCAGAAGGCACTCGCAAACCAGGCTAAGCTTGATGCTTTGAACTCACTAGAGCAGGAAAGGTAAACATTTGAATAACTTGTTTTTAAAATAGTCTAAACATTAGTCACTTCTGAATGTGAGTGAAACGTGTGGGTTTAAATGTTTTGAATTTAGAAGAAATTCAGTTAAATCATTCTTTAGAAAGCAGACATGTATTTTATTTCGAATGTTGTTGCAAGATCTCGAATATTATGAGTATGTACGAGGGGATCCAGGAAATAACGACCGTTTTGTTGTAATAATTAAAAAAAAAATATTTATTTGAAAAAACAAAGTCTGTTACATAACTGAAGCTTCCTTTACTTCTCTACATAATCACCACCTACATTTAAACATTTGTCGTATCTGTTCACTAGCTTTAGAATTCCCGTGTTATACTCCTCTGCCGCCAGTTCATTAAGCCAGGTGTTCACTGTCTTCTTCAACTCTTCATCACTTCCAAAATGCGTACCACCCAGAAAGTCTTTCAGCTTAGTGAAAAGGTGAAAATCGCTAGGAGCAAGGTCTGGACTATAGGGTGGATGATCAAAGATTTCCCAACCGAATTGATCCAGCAATTCTCGAGTTGAAGCAGCAGTGTGTGGGCGGGCGTTGTCGTGAAGAAGCACAACTCCTCTCGAAAGCATTGCTCTTGTTTTGGATTGCTCGCGTAGTTTTCGTAAAGTCTCACAATAACGATTTGCATTGATCGTAGTGCCTTTTGGCATGAAATCCAGCAAAAGAACACCTTTGCGATCCCAAAAGACAGTAGCCATGACTTTTTGTGTTGAGAGAGTCTGTTTGAATTTTCTCGGTTTCTTGGGTGATGAGGGATGATGCCACTGACGTGATTGGCGCTTGGTCTCTGGGGTGTTGTGAGACACCCAGGTCTCATCACCAGTCACAATTTGATCAAGAAAGGCGTCTCCATCTGTGTGATATCGCATCAAGAATGTCAAAGCTGAGGCCATTCTCTGAGTTTTGTGTTGGTCACTCAGTTGCCGTGGTACCCATCGTGCACAGATTTTGTGGTAGCCAAGATGTTGCGACACAATTTCACCAAGCAAAGAACGAGAAATGTCAGGAAAAACAATATGCAATTCGTCGAGTGATGTGCGCCTGTCTTGCAAGATTCTGTCGTTCACTTTAGTCTTCAGGTCTTCTGTGATGAGTGATGGGCGTCCTGGTCGAGTTTCATCGTGGACATTTGTTCGCCCATTGTTGAACATTTCGCACCATTTTCTCACATTTCTTTCATTCATTACAGTATCACCATACACTTCTTTCAATTGCCAGTAAATTTCTGCAGGTTTCAAATGTCGGGCATTCAAAATCGAATCACACTCCTCACCTCACAGTCAGCGGGATTATCAATCACGTCGTTCATTTTGAAGTAACACAAAATGCACAATGGCGACTTGTTGCAACCAGTACTCACAACATTATGAGAACACATGTTAAGGAAGCCAGTTGACCTTCAAACAAGAAAGGGGAGTCAGCTGCGCGGCGGGTATGCGCGAACGGTCCTTATTTCCTGGATCCCCCTCGTATTGAAAAGAACGAAATGCCCACTCACTCACTCTGAATCTTATCCACCCAACACTCACATGCTCACAAAGGAGGAATAGTGACTATTTTAGGGTGGTAGCATTGACTGTTCTGAATGGAAAGGTCATATAAGCATGTCCAGTTTTGAATGGGTGTGGAGATACGTTAGGAATAACAAGCCCTGCAAGTGGTAAGGAGGAGTTAATGGTTACCATACATTTACCACTGGTTTACATTTCAGTGGTTCCAAAATTCCATCACCAGCCTCACACACTTATCCGCTGTCTTGACAATGGTTAGAATAAAAAAGTAGTTCCTTTGGTTGCGTGTGTCTTGCTTTTATTGCTTCCTTTTTGAATACATTTAATGCCATTTGTTCAGGGAAATGGAAGCACAGCTGAAGGAGCTAGAAGATGAGGCCAGAAGTTATGAGAAGATGTTGAAGGAAACAGTAGAGTCTTCACCAATTGCTGAAGATGCGAAAAAGAAGCTGTGTAATTTGGATCATGATATAGCTGGTATGTTGGTTAACAATATTACTCTTAGATGATTCACCAATTAATGAAAACAACACGTGGAAAATAGGAATAAACAAAGATGTCAGGAAACATTATAACATCAATTGTAATAATAAAATGTTGTTTTCTAATGCCAGGTGTTTGACAATAAAGTCATTTGACCTCTTGCACTCCAATATTTTTCAAAGATATTATCATGGTCAGCCACTGAAGCACAGATTTTGAGGTGTTCCGAATCCATTTCTTGGTTTGAGTTGCACAATGGGCAGTTAGGGGACTGATATATTCCAATTCTATGCAGGTGTTTGGCCAAACAATCATGGCCTGTTGCCAATCTAAATGCAGCTACAGACGATTTTCGTGGTAAATCGGGAATTAACTGTGGATTATGATGCAGAGAGTCCCATTTTTTCCCTTGAGTTTGTGTTATCAAATTTCGTTTGTTGAAGTCTAAGTATGTAGATTTAATAAATCTTTTCACAGAGTAATACGTAGATTTAGTAACAGGTCTGTAAGTAGCAGTGCTGCCCTTTTTTGCTAAAGCATCCGCATTCTCGTTTCCCAGGATTCCACAATGGGATGGTATCCATTGGAATACAATTCTTTTATTGAGTGATATTAATTGAGAGAGCATTTTAGTTATTTCTGTTGTTTGAGATGAAGGTGTGTGTTTAGAGACTATTGATAGAATAGCTGCTTTGAAGTCTGACAATATAACTGCATTTTTAAATTTATTGATGTGGCATAGAAGATTCCTGAGACTTTCACTTATTGCGTCGATTTAACCATCAAAACTTGTTGTTCCATATCCAAGAGATCTATAAAGTGAGAAGAGACAGCACGTAACACATGCACCTGCACCTTGTTCTCTGGAGATCAAGGATCCGTCGGTGTATAAATGAAGCCAGTTTTGTGGAGGGTACCTAATATTAATTGTCTCTAAAGACAATTGTTTCAGTATTTCAGTGTTTACTTCTGATTTCAGTATTTCTTCTGTTAAATTTAGATTATATTCTATATTTAATAGAGTTAAAGGGTTTAGTTTAATTTGTAAGTTTTCTTTTAAATTCGGGATATTGATTTTCTGTTTTAATTCTTGAACAATGGATATGAAACTTCTTTGAGTTTTCAATCTACAGAAAGGACTGTATGAATGCCAATTGTTTCCTGGTAATCTGATAAGTTTTTCATACTGAATCAGTGCTTTTTCTTCTATTGTCATTTTGATGCTGTTAATATTAGTGAGGAATCTCATAGAATCTATTGGCGTTGTTTTGATTCCACCAGTAATGAGTCTGAGAGCTTGGTTTTGAACATATTCTATGTCGTTTATGAAAGGTGAAGTAATTAAAATTTATCCGCAGTATGTCAGCACTGGCTGTATAAACATTTTGTATGTAGGGTTCAAAGTATTCCTAGAGCATCCCCATTTCTTTCCTGCTAGTATTTTTAGAAGGGAGAATCTTTTACGAGCTTTTTCAGAAATATATGTAAAATAGTTGCTCCATGTTAACTTATTATCGAAAATAATTCCAAGAATAATAAATAATAATAATAAAATGTTTCGGCCATATTATGCATAACAAAAGCTTACTACATCAGACACTGCTTGGATTGTCAGACAGTGGAAGAGGACCTTTGGATAGCCAAAGACTTGATTGGACAGACCAGGTACAACAATGTCTCAGTGTAATGGACTTCGGTTTAGCGAACTTTCCAGTTTGACATGCATATTTTAACTCCCCCAGTAAAATCCTATAAGTTACAATGCATAGATATTTCATTTTTATGTTATTACTTGAGATCATTTCATTATTACGTACGAAAATTTTTCAGTTGATACCGGTATACTTTTTTAACTTTCATATTCTTATTTTATCTATTGTTGGTTGCATTTTGTATGTATTATGTGCATCTCTTTTTGTTTTGAACATGCTGCCTGGAAACGTAGTGTTGTAAGTAAAATGTATCATCTTACGTGTGTGTGATTGTTATCCTTTCAATTCTCATGTCACTACCTAGTTTGTAGAGATAAATGATTGAGAAAAACAAATCAAGCTAAAGTCAAGAACTGCGGTACTTCAAATTCTGTTGATTGTACTGTGCTACTGTGTGTACTATGTTATTAATTATAGAGACTGTCATCCAGTGTTCTGAACTGTCCATTATAATCTGATAAGGATCAATATTAGGTCCCCTACCTTTTGTAGTGTTTATAAATGATCTTGCCCCCCACTAATAAAACTGTAGATCATCCCATATTACTTGCAGATGACACAAGTATAGTAATTATAGCGAATAACTCCAACACATCCCAATCTTCAACAGAGGAATTGCTCTTCAAAATATGTAACTGGTTCTCAGTCAATAAATAAGTATTAAATTGTAACAAAACTAACATAATTCAATTTAAATCCTGTACAAATTCAATGTCGCAAATTTCTAGCGCAATAATTAATAATAGATCCTTATTAGAAACAACAACAACCAAATTTCTTGGCTTAAAAATCGATAATATGTTAAATTGGAAAAATCATATTAAAGAAATTGCCCCCAAACTAAATTCAGCTTGTTTTGCTATTAGATCTATGCAAAAGATAGTAAATATCAATACCTTAAAAACAATATACTTTGCATACTTCCACTCGGTAATGAGTTTTGGAATAATATTCTGGGGGAAATTCCACAGATAGTAACGATATATTTCTATTACAAAAAAGAGTAATTAGAATAATAGTAGGTGCCAAATCTAGGGAATCGTGTAGGACTATTTAAAAAAAACTACAAATAATGCCCATGGTTTGTCAGTATATTTTTTCATTAATAATCTTCCTCGTATGTAATCGTGAAAACTTTGTAACTAATTCAACAGTTCATAGCATAAATACACGTCAAAAAATTACTTTCATACTCCATCGGCAAGTCTATCATGCTATCAAAAGGAATGTGTTAATATGGCAGTAAAAATTTTTAATAGCCTCCCTGTCGATATAAAAAATAAAACTGAAAACATAAAATTATTTAGGGCCAAATTAAAGAAGTACCTAATTTCTCACGCCTTCTATTCTGTAGGTGAATTCATGACATTCAATAACACTTCATGAAATTGATACTAAAACTTTGTGTTGTACTAGTAGACTATATTGTAAACCTCGTCTGTATATATTTCATCTAGACTGTGACTATAAATTAAGACTTTATAATAGTATTAAGTTTTTTTGACTTGTTCCATATTCTAGCTGTGGAATGTTAATAAATACAATACAATACAATACAATACAATACAATACAATACAATAGCTGCTTTAGTTGCCTTCGGTCATTTGCATCAAGTAATGGCAGATAGTAGGAATGGTTTTGCCACAGGCTCAAGAATAATTGGGTTGACTGTAAATAGAATTGTGAAAGTTAATCTATCATTGTTGAAGCTTACAAGTGGACAACTTTGTCTGTGTCTAGATAAAACCCGAAATATTAGCCCATAGCATTATTCACGTATTCCTTACCTCAAGTTCTGTGCCATGTCAGTTTCGCCACCTTTCTCAGTAAACCCACTTCACAACCAAGTGATTGGAAAAGTTTTGAATTACATGTAATGTGTTTGCACTGCATTTTGCTTCTGATACAGAAAAGAATAATTCTTTACGAAGTGTTCATTGATCTAAAATATTTTGCGTTAACCTTGCAGACTTAATTGCGGAACAAGATGCAGAATGCAGAACAGTAGAAGCAATGATACATGTTCTGAACAAGAACAGCATTCAATTGTCAGAATGTTGTGAAACGGTGAAGTTGTTGGAAAGCAGTGAAGGCTCTGAGTCCTGTATTGATGCGAAGCATTTCAGACAGCTTTGCGATGCTTCAAACGTTATGGATGCCGATGTGGAGGTGAGTTTCTTTGGATTTTATTTAATTTTTAATTTCTTAAAGGACTGGAAACTATATTGTGAATTAAATTAGGACACAAAATATGTGTTTATTTTAGTTTTTTATTGTATCACAAAATATTGTAATTAACACAAACTCATTATCTCTCTAAATAGGAGCTGATGATCAAAGTGAAGGATGGCAAAATTAGCTTGTCCAGTTTTTTAGAAGCTTTAAACAGATTGCTACCAGACGTGACTCGTGCCGTCAGTGCCGAGCGCCTGCCAGACGTGAACGCTGTGCTGCCAAGTTTGCAGAACTGGAGATCTGAGTTCCAAGACTGCGAGAGCTCGATGATCAGTGCTGAAGCCAAGCTGGGAGACAAGCTGAAGGAACTTCGCAGCAGCACTGCGGAAATGTATGCAGGTACTGGACTGCCTCAAGGTCTTGTCTTAACACAGTATCGTTGGTATTTGTGATAAGTGCTTCTTACACGTCAGCGGTCTGTTTCCCAACCTTTTTGAAGATGAGGCCCAGCTTTTCCTCACAGTACTTCAGTACGGTCCCTTGGCTTAAGGTGTAGAGTAGAATATAGAACAGTGAATATGAAATTAGGTATCAATTTAATTATGTTTTAATGCAAAATAGTCTGATGTTTAAATTTTCATAGAACATTTTTGAAAGCTATTATTATTGTTTTGTTTACTGCCCCTCATTAACTGCTCTTTGGACTGCCAGGGGAGCTACTGGCCCCCCCCCCCTATTTGAGAAACGCTGCTGTAGTCCATGTCGTGAACCAGGGCTGCCAACAAACACCACAGCCACTCTACTGCCACTCTGGTCTACTCATCACCTGGCAGTAATTCCACACTAGTATTTCAGATTCAGGAAATGAAGTAAACAGAATCAAGGCGTTTGTTTCATTGCTACAAGTTTCTGATAGATATACCTGGTAAGTTTATCTTTTCTCATTAGCAATAAAACCAAGTCCCTTCAAATGAGGGTGGAGATTATAGGAAGGTTGTAAGTTTTCAGGATTCCTTTCAAAACCTTGTTATTGTACAGGCTGCCGGAAATCAGTTTCTTGAAAGACAAGCTCAGTGGCGGAACTACACATTACGAAGAGAGATATTTTGTAATTTTATTTTGCGCTACAGAATGTATCAACTGGTCCCTTCCGCCACTGGATGGATGGACAGTATTACTCCACTCTCCTATTGCCATAACAATCAGTGGCGTAGCGTCAATGTAAGCTAAAAAGCTTAGCTTCCCCAGTTAATAATAATTTCATAATAAACCTGCAGTTTATGAAGAAAATTATTTATCAATTTTAATAGAATTTATATTTACGCATTAAATATTGTGATGCGGCAGCTCAGGATGATTTGTGATGCAGCAGTAAACAAGAAGCCTGCACACACCAGCTTCCAAGCAGACCGGTTTCTTCTGTGTAATCCACCCCGCAGATTTTCCATCCCTTCCTAAGCTACCCTAGTCGCAAGGCTCGCAAAGAAGCTAGCTTTAACATTTAAAATAAGTAGTTTCCGAGTTATCCCTTTTCGTCAGTTGTGTTCAGTTGAAGTGTTAGTGTGCATTGTGGCTGATATAATAAATAATGAGTGAAATAACAGTTCCTGACACCAATCTACTTGAATTTTTTTAGGACAATTGTATTATCAAAACTGACTTACGAACAAAAGTGTGATTTAAAAAACTAATGACCGACTCCCTTGCTGTCAATGAAGGACACAACCAAAAGACAGACGCATACTTACGTAATGATACTAATACTGTGATTTCTCTAAGTATGACAGGGAGTGAGCTAATGTTATACGTACACTTGTCTATTTGTTAGAGATATGTGTAAACCGTGAAATCATATTTTATTACGTATCATTTGAGATCATGCCTTATTGGTGTTACTTATGATGTTCCAACCAATCTTCGACTGCTGACTTGAAATTGACTACTATTTATTTTAAGACTGTATTTTTGTAATACGTTTTCTCATATTGCATGAAAGACAACTTGAGTTAACTTCCCCTACTCAAAATTTCATGCTACGCCACTGATAACAATACAGACGAAGTAAGACATCTCCTTTCTCTCTCTTTTCACAGTGAGACAAGATACATCACACAGACTTTAATTTGGTACCAGTTAAAATTCTCAGAGTATTGGACACTGCCCCTGTAGTCGTAACAGTGCTTCTTTGTTTCTGTTGTCCTCCATTTTTCAACTGAGCTCTCATTACTAGGGCTCGGATTTTTAGGTCTGAAAATCTGGAAAATGTGAAAAAATATTTAATTATGTTTCAATCATTTTATGTGAATATAAACAGTATGCCGTATAATGCTGTCTCGTCAAATGCTGAAGATTGCTGTACACAATGAGATTCATCCTCAAATGACTGACGATTATCGCGGAACACTGCCTTGTACTGGGAAAAGGAGTGCCCTGGCCATTGAGAAACAACATGCACTTCCTAGAGACATGTTTATGATTGGAAATGAAAACAGAGGCAGCTGATGTTTATGAAATTATAATTGCTTCCTGAATCAGCGTTATGATAACTTATTAGGCATTCCTAAATGACACATCAGTGTTTGTGTGTTAGTTACAGTACAGTTCTTTAGTGGTGACAGCTCTTATCGCTTGTGGTGAGAGAGCAGACTGCAGTTCCACAGACAGGCAGTTCCAAGAAACAGTTGCCAGTTGTCATGTCTAAGCAACTGCACTGAACATTCGGGTGGTGATTAATGTGAAATGGGGTTTTTTTCGAAAATTATTTGATGAAAACTTAATTTTATGTGTTTTATGTGAATATTTGAAAATATGTATTTGTTAAAAAATTTAAAATGTGCGTTTTTATGTGAAATAAATTTAAAATATATGCTCAGGTGTGTCCGATACTTAAAACACAATTAGGAGTTTCTATTACAGTGCAAATAAAATAGAATCCTAGCCCTACTCATTACTGCTGTTCACTGGATCCCACCATTAGGAAATGTCTCAGAATGTCTCCTCAAAGAAGCTAGTATGTAGAGTTCAGACCTTTGATGCAGAGTTTGGTATTGTAACACTGACATGTGCATCAACTGCAGACTGAAAGTATTTGACAAACTTCCAGGTACACTTGCTTGCTTGAAACACTCTGTATATAAACTGTGATCTATTTAAGACAGTGTATGTTACATATCTTAATTTTCTTTGCAGAGAGGAGAGCCCAGAAAGGTGCCTGTAAAGAGGAGTCATCATCGTCAGCCTTTCTATCATTTTTATCTTCAGTAGTTGGTAAAGATGAAGGATTTGGAAACCCAAGTGATGTGATGGACGAGTTCATGACGCCTGCAACACCAGCACGTGGTAATGAATCATGCTACTACCCCCCAAGCAGCTTCTTCCCTTCTGCATACATGCATTGCTGTTCGCAGTTTCAGAGGGCAAAGCTGATGTAGAGAGGGAAGACGTTACAGTAGGAATGGTTTTGCCACAGACTCGAGAATAATTGGGTGGGCTGTAAATAAAATTGTGAAAGTTAATCTGTCTAAGTGGACAACTTTAAGTCTGTGTCCAGATGAAACCCGAACCATAAACCCATAGCATTATTGATGTATTCCTTACCTCAAGTTCTGTGCCATGTCAGCTTTGTCAGTTACGCAGTGAGGTTTAGCAGTACTTTACAACCAAGTGATCGGACAAGTTTTGAATTACATGTAACGTATTTGCACTGCATTTTGCTTCTGATGAAGAAATAGTAATATGCATTACAAGAGCGGTATGTTGAAGTTTTCATCTTCTAGGAAAATTTTGAAAAAGCTGAACATAGTCGAGCTTTTTTAATTTCCGAGAATTGAAAGAAATCATACCGCTCGTGTATCGTACATTATTTTGTGCGAAGATCGTTTGTTACATACCTGAAAGAAGAATTTCTAATTAGTTGCAATGAAATCTCCATCTTGGTTTCTGTTCAATGACGACAAATTTGCAAAACAAAAATATCTATCTTCAACATTGTTGCTTTAAAATGTTTTCTTTGTTTACTATACTCCAGCGGGCCGTGATATACGTCTGTTTTTTTTATCCCCCCATTCTATGATGAGTCTGGAATCTTGATTTTTTCACGGCTTCTTTAATGTTACTTGCATCACGAATGCAGTAACTTTAGTGGAGTTGTAGAGTTCACTTAATTTTTGCAAATATTTAAAAACAATAATTAACAGTGCAATTTACGTGAAATGGCAGTGGTAAGTTTCCAATTTATAATTATTAGTATATTGAGCGTCTCTAAAAATAATATGTTAAGAAGCCTAAAGCAGTAAAATCAATATGTCACTTGAGCGGTAAGAAGAGGGGAATTGTGTGTGTTAGGTTGGGAATACTGAATGTGGAATTTTAGACTTTCTGCAGGATTGGTTTTGTGCGGAAACCAAGCAAATATGCACAATCTCGCACAAAGAATAATTTTTACAAAGTGTTCATTGATCTATGTTACACAACAAAGAAGTCACTTATTTTGCATATACAAGCAATGTAATATTAAGTTGTTTGTTGTTTAGTCAACTGTCTGAAGACAGGTTTGATTCTCATAAGTGATACCAATAGGTCATCATTCATGAGGCAACTAAGCTGGGAGATAGTAGGGTGATGTGATGAGTTCTGATTCCACTAATCAGATTTCAGATGCATACAAACAATTGTTCTTCCTTTAACACATATTGTCAAGTGAGTGTACTGTCTGATATATAATGTACAGTTGTCAAAAGAAAAAGTGGCCACTCTCTAGAAGCAAAGTTCCCTTCGAGCATCTTCACTACAATTCGGAGAAAAGCGATTTTACATGTTGTTGGACCGCGTTGCCTGATATCTACAGTTATAATTAGATTCAATATTTAGTCGATATTCCCCATATCTCGAAAAATATTTGTGTACATATTTTCCTATAATTATTAAAATTCACATTTATACTGCTACCTGCTATTTTAAAACTCAAGATTGATTAAGAAAGTGGAATTTTACTTTACGAAAATGGGTACTGGAAAAATTCGTAATTGTGTTATTACTTACTGGCTTTTAAGGAACCCGGAGGTTCATTATCACCCTCACATAAGCCCGCCATTGGTCCCTATCCTGAGCAAGATTAATCCAGTCTCTACCATCATATCCCACCTCCCTCAAATCCATTTTAATATTATCCTCCCACATACGTCTCGGGCTCCCCAAAGGTCTTTTCCCCTCTGGCCTCCCGACTAACACACTATATGCATTTCTGGATTCGTCCATACTTGCTACATGCCCTACCCATCTCAGACATCTGGATTTAATGTTCCTAATTATGTCAGGTGAAGGATGCAATGCGTGCAGTTCTGTGTTGTGTAACTTTCTCCATTCTCCTGTAACTTCATTCCTCTTAGCCCCAAATATTTTCGTAAGAACCTTATTCTCAAAAACCCTCAATCTCTGTTCCTCTCTCAAAGTGAGAGTCCAAGTTTCACAACCATACAGAACAACCGGTAATATAACTGTTTTATAAATTCCAACTTTCAGATATTTTGACAGCAGACTACATGACAAAATCTTCTCAACCGAATAATAACAGGCATTTCCCATATTTATTCTGTGTTTAATTTCCTCCCGAGTGTCATTTATATTTGTCACTGTTGCTCCAAGATATTTGAAATTTTCCACCTCTCTGAAGGACAAATCTCCAACCTTCATAGTTCCATCTCGTACAATATTCTGATCACACGACATAATCATGTACTTAGTCTGTTATTATTATTATTATTATTATTATTATTATTATTATTATTATTATCTACTCATAGTATGGATTAAGATTGATTTGGAAGACCATTTGAAAATTGATGTGCAGAATTCCTTCATATAATATCGAATATCTCTTCCACATTGCCACAGTTTATTTTTGTTCCTGCAATCTACACCATTGTTTGTAGTTTCCCTGAAAATGTGGAACAGAAATTCGACTGTGTTTGAAATCGAGTATTGAAGACATAAACGTGTCTTCCTTGTGTTTTCAGGTGTTGTGGACACTATCGTCAGTAAACATAAGGAATCTGCCGCTCCGCAGTTTGACCCTGACCTGCTTCTCACCCCAGAGATGAGTCGCGACAACAGCAGTCCATTTACTACCCCAGACAGCAGAAGTGTTCGTACAGCGCAGTTCTCTACCGCAAGGTCACAAGCAGCAAATCCACAGTCACTTTTCAGTTCTCTGGTAAAGAAGCAGCATCATTCTCTTACTCTTCAGCAACGATTCAACTCAGGATCTAAGACAGTTCAGGTTGGTTTAAAGCATACTGGAGATGTTAGAGAATATTTATAATTTTCTCCACATTTATTTCAGTTTAACTTGTAGTCACAAATCTTTACTATATTCCCTTTCACCAATTAAACTTCATGTATTTTATTATTTATTGAACATTTCCTATCATCACAGATTGCCTTCAGACACAAATTATGAAATAACAAGGAATACAATTTCATATACAAATTTTCATCAAAATGAAAAGTCATAATACAAATCAATTTATCATTAAAATATTGAACTAAAAATTACAAATACGAGGCGTGTTCTTAAAGTAAGTTCCAAAAGGGTGTAGTAAGTAAACGTGAAGATATTTACAAACTATTTTTGTTGCATTGTATTCCCCACACTTCAATTACTTCTCAACATAATCTCCACCATTATTGAGGCATTTATCGAGTCGTGGCACAAGTCTTTCTATCCCCTCATTGTAGAATTCGCCCGCCTGCAATGCGAACCACTCCCGCACTGCTGTTTTCACTTCGTCGCCATCAAAACATTGACCACAGAGGAACTTCTTGAGGTACAGGAAGAGATGAGTCACTCGGAGCCAAATCCGGGCTGTAGGGGGGATGGTCAATTTGTTCCCAGCCAAATTTCGAGATGAGATTTTGGGTGTCGTCGCCATCAAAATGTTGACCACCGAGGAACTTCTTGAGGTGCAGGAAGAGATGAAAGTCACTCGGAACCAAATCCGGGCGTAGGGGGGATGGTCAATTTGTTCCCAGCCAAATTTCGAGATGAGATTTTGGGTGTCGTCAGCATCAAAACATTGACCACCGAGGAACTTCTTGAGGTGCTGGAAGAGATGAAAGTCACTCGGAGCCAAATCCGGGCTGTAGGAGGGATGGTCAATTTGTTCCTGTCCTCATGATTTTTTTCATCGACAGCACGCACCAAATTGTCATTGACCAAAGATGGCCGACTGGTATGCTGCTCGTCATGCACAGAGACGCGGTCCTCTTTGAACTTCCTAACCCATCTCCTGACCATTCCATCACTAATGGCATCATCACAATACACCTCACAAAGTTGATGATGAATGTCAGCTGGTTTGATGTTTCTCGCATTCAAGAAACGGATAACAGAGCACATCTCACAGTCGGCGGGGTGCTCGATAACTTTAAACATTTCAACTGATCACAACTAACCCCACACACGGACTGAAGCTCTGAAACTGCATGCACAGCTTGTCTGAAGATTGAAGAAGAAAATATGCATGCGCAAAATAACGATTGCAGTGATGAGACGGCTATAATTGAAAACGGAACTTACTTTAAGAACACGCCTCGTAAGTAACTTACGTGTTTGACAATTGGAAAAAGTGCCCAAAACAGCAATAAAAAAAGAAAAGAATTTTAAATGAATTGAAATGCTTTTATAGTCACTATCATGCCATGGTATGAAAGAAAAATTTCACAACCTCGAGCGGGATTCGAACCTGTGATTTCCTGTACTCCGGTCAGGCGCTCTACCAACTGAGCTATCGAGTTCGTCTCACGCCAAAGGCCTGCAATCTTCCTTTCATACTGGCGACAAGCATTTAAATTCATTAATATGTCACATCAACGGACGTATATACGTCATCCAACATCATAAGATGAAGAATTTAAAATTTTATTACAGTGATAAATTTAGAGTGACTCCTTTATGGCCAACAGAACTATTGTTTTCAGGTTCTGGAGGTCTAGATGGAAAAGTTTTCAAATCTTGTTTCGTTATTGTGCTTTTTGGTCCAACTAACATGCCATAGATATGAATCCTTTACAGACGGTGTTTTCCAAGATAATACAGAATTGTGGGCATATATTTACTGTTTTTGACCACTGCTTTGCTCAAATCTGACATTAGGATCAAGGATGTACCCTTCAGAAGAACCTTTTCCTTGTACTAGCATATCAGTTCGATGATGTCTTCTGTTTGCCTCTACACCATCTTCTATCTTTGTTAGGAATTTCAGTGCCATCATCATATCCTTTGTTGCCATCATGCTCACTCCGACAAACGCCACTTTTGTGGTATCTAGCCAGTTGTGGAAAAGTAAGATGTTTGGCAGCATAGTTAATGGGTTTGTGATTTTTTTTTAATTGTAATGCAGTATTTTTTCTCGTTACACAAGAAATGGCTATACATAGTGTAATGTATTCCCTCTACATTTTGACTATTTTTTTATTTATTTGTTTAGTATGTCTGCTACTTGTCTGAGTGTATTTATTTATTTATTCATTTACTCATTTATTTATTTATTTATTTATTTATTCATTTATTCATTTACTCTTTTATTTATTTATTTATTTATTTATTCATTTCTTTAATTATTTACTCATTTATTTATTTATTTATTCATTTATCTATTTATTTATTTATTCATTTACTCTTTTATTTATTTATTCATTTAGTCTTTTATTTATTCATCTACTCGTTTATTTATTCATTCATTTACTCTTGTATTTATTTATTTATTCATTTATCTATTTATTTATTTATTCATTTATTTATTTTACTCATGTATTTATTTATTTATTCATTTATTTATTCATTTACTCATTCATTTATTTATTCATTTACTCTTTTATTTATTTATTCATTTACTCATTCATTTATTTATTCATTTACTCATTTATTTATTTATTTTACTCATTTATTTATTTATTCATTTATTTATTTATCCATTTACTCATTTATTTATTCATTTATCTATTTATTTATTTATTCATTTACTCTTTTATTTATTTATTTATTCATTTTCGTTTTTATTTATTTATTTATTCATTTACCTATTTATTTATTTATTCATGTATTTATTTATTTACTCATTTATTTATTTATTCATTTATCTATTTATTTATTTATTCATTTATCTATTTATTCATTTATCTATTTATTTATTCATTTATTTATTTATTCATTTATTTATTTATTCATTTATCTATTTATTCCTTTATCTATTTATTTATTTATTTATCTATTTATTTATTTATTCATTTATTTATTCATTTATCTATTTATTTATTTATATGTTTATTCATTTATTTATTTATTCATTTACTGTTTTATTTATTTATTCATTTATTTATTTTACTCATTTATTTATTTATTTATTTATTCATTTACTCATTTATTTATTCATTTACTCATTCATTTATTCATTCATTTATTCATTTACTCTTTTATTTATTTATTTATTTATTTTACTTATTTATTTATTTTACTTATTTATTTATTTTACTTATTTATTTATTTATTTTACTCATTTATTTATTCATTTATTTATTTATCCATTTACTCTTTTATTTATTTATTCATTTATTTATTTATTTATTTATTTATTCATTTACTCTTTTATTTATTTATTTTCGTTTTTATTTATTTATTTATTCATGTATCTATTTATTTATTTATTCATGTATTTATTTATTTATTCATGTATTTATTTACTCATTTATCTATTTATTTATTTATTCATTTATCTATTTATTTATTTATCTATTTATTTATTTATTCATTTATTTATTCATTTATCTATTTATTTATTTATTTTTATTCATTTATTTATTTATTCATTTATCTATTTATTTATTTATTCATTTATTTATTTATTTATTTATTCATTTATTTATTTATTCATTTATCTATTTATTTATTTATTTATCTATTTATTTATTTATTCATTTATTTATTCATTTATCTATTTATTTATTTATATGTTTATTCATTTATTTATTCATTTATCTATTTATTTATTTATTCATTTATTTATTTATTCATTTATCTATTTATTTATTTATTTTGACAGAGACAGAGCAGGGGCCTTGCAGCTGTAAGCAAGGAATTGTTTGAACATTCTCCAGCAGACACAGACGAAGTTGTAAGTATTTCACATCACAGCGACTTACTAGCATTTGTGCTTGTTAGAGATTCCTGTACATTTTAAACTGGCTCTCTGCAGCAGCTTCCCGTGGATGAATTCAGATAATACTCACTACACAGGAATTCAGGCAGGAGGTGAACAGTTCATATCAGGAAATGTCAACAGAGTGTATTATAATTGTAGCAAATGTATTGATAACTCAGAAATTAAGCATGTTGAGCCATGTTGCTGCAACGTGTTTTTTTTCTCTACATAATAATGCGGGGAATTATATATTGATTGTTTATTTTGACTCAACAGGAGCCCGGACCTTCTGTTAGCAAGAGCGCACCACACAAGCAGTCAAAGAGAGTGAGAGCTGAAGGAGGGGTAAGTGTTAACAGAACAGGCGCGGCACTTGCACAGGGAATATTCTGGAAAGTGTTATTCCTTAACCAGCTCTGCCAGGCAGCATTGTCACAATTGTGATGCTGGAAGAGTCCCAGTGTACTGCATGCAGCCGGGTAATTACAATGGCAAAACTTCTGGGAAGATGTTTATGTAAACTTTTCTAGATTTAAATTTGTGGGCCACATGTCGAAGTTTGGCCCAGTAATTTTTTTTCTTCACACTCTATGTACAAACCATTAACCATTCAACATCACGCAGTCACATTGTCTGTCTGATCATTGCCCCTACTCTATTTCCAACTAAAGATTGAAGTAAACCGAAATGTATTACTCCGCAATCGCAAGCTAGCTACCAAAGCAGCCGCCAGGGCTCATTATTTTGAGCAAGTGAGCACGCAGGGCAGCCATCATCTGATATATTGCAGACAACATTTGAACTCAGTCATTAAACTAGCCCGTAAAATGCTCACAGAGGGTTAATAACAAGACTTACATGAATTTAATAAAGTTAAAATGTTATTAATATAATAATTAGATTCTACTTACGTCAGTGTGCGAACTCGTACACCATTAATCGTAACTTGATAGCGCTCTATCCCCTCCATATCCGACATAACCACAACACTGTAACACACGCTTCCTGTACTGACTGCTTTAACAATAGGCTAGTGGAATGCAATACAGAATTCACTGTTGTCTGCCACGAATAAACTATTGCGACAGAGACATTGACCTCGAACTCAGATGGTGCGAGAAAGACGAAGTCGGGGATTCACAAAGGCATCTTTCACGTGATCAAGGCATGAATCTGCCATGTAATCGTTCTCGGAACGCACACGCAGACTTTTGTGCTGAGAGGCAGAGTTGATTATTTATTTATTTATTTATTTTGACAGAGGCAGGGAGTCGAATTTTGTGCCATAATACACGTTGCAATGATTTATCAAGCTATGTCTGAAACTACTAATATAAACATATTGTTTAAATCGTAACAAAGTGTTCTTATAAGCGTGTTTAATTTACCCATATTCCATGTATATTATACATTTTATTATTTTAGAAGGAACTATTTTAATGTGAGGAAGAAGACGGCAAGCATGAGCTTGGAGGCGTTGTGCGTTCAATAGCCAATCAGGAACCATCGTGCCACGTGCATTTATTTACATTTACTTCAATCTTTAGCTGGAAAGAGAGTAGTCCAATTGTGATTCCTTTCCTCAACTCACTCACTGTGTAAATTATATATTGGTTATTTATTTTGACCAACAGGAGCCTGGATCTTCTGTTAGCAAGAGTGCACACAAGTGGACGATGAGAGACATAGCTGAAGGAGGGGTAAGTGTATGTGTGTATAGGCTATAGCATGTTTAGTCTCATTGATGACCCTATTGTAGGAATGTAGAATCATTCGATTCCGGACAATTGGCCACAGAAAATTGGTAATAGGGACAATTTGCCACAGATAGACAATTTGCCAAAGATAGACAATTTGCCACAGATGGACAATTTGCCAAAAATAGAGTTTGCCACAGATAGACAATTTGCCAAAAATAGACAATTTGCCACAGATAGACAATTTGCCAAAAATAGACAGTTTGCCACAGATAGACAATTTGCCAAAAATAGACAATTTGCCACAGATTGACAATTTGCCAAAGATAGACAATTTGCCAAAAATAGACAGTTTGCCACAGATAGACAATTTGCCACAGATAGACAATTTGCCAAAAATAGACAGTTTGCCACAGATAGACAATTTGCCAAAAATAGACAGTTTGCCACAGATAGACAATTTGCCAAAAATAGACAGTTTGTCACAGATAGACAATTTGCCAAAAATAGACAGTTTGCCACAGATAGACAATTTGCCAAAAATAGACAGTTTGCCACAGATAGACAATTTGCCACAGATAGACAATTTGCCACTGTCCATTATCCAAAAGTGGGACCGTAACAATTTATTTAAATGTGAATTAGTGGCAATTTGATAAGTTTTACCTTGTCCTCCGGTTCAAAATAGAACCACCACCTTTCTCCTTGTACGGTCTTAGTGTATCTGTCGGCTATAACGTTCAGTTCGTCAATATTCCTTGGTTCAGGCGGTAGGTGCAGCTTCCTGGCACGGCGCACAGTTTTTTAATAGATGGTTTCCTCGGTAGATTCACATTGGCTTCGCTTGCAATACGCTGTAACTCATTTTGAATAATGACAGACATTAGTTCTCGGGAAGTCCCCGCCCTTGCCTTCATGTTCTCTACACATTCCTTTGCCTTAATCCTTCCCCAGTCTGCAGAATGATTCTCATGTTCAGACGGTTCTTTGACGACACTGCTTCCATCTTCTGATAACGTGACTGTTGCATTATACCCGCCACGCCAAACAACTCCATTCTTATTTTCTCTATGTCTCGTGTACATGTAGCCAAGATATATTAATTTGTCAGACCCTCTTTCTGATTTTGTGAAGCGAATTTGTTCCGCCATAGTTCCGAATTAGTTTACAGTTTCTGGATTTGTCTTGTTACCATAGAAATATATTACAAGTTGTTGCGAATTTGAGTATTGCCTTGACTTTTAATGTGTGGCGAGTTGCCTCGGTGGCCAGTGGCCCCAACCCTGAGTCATTACTTTACATTTGCTGGATTGTCCAGGTTTAAACTTCATCAGGCAACACAAGGAAATCTAACCCAGGAGTTGGTGACCCAATGCAGTCTCCTGAGTTGATTTCTGTTTATGGGGCACATAATGGATCTTTCGTGTCTAAGTGCTTCAGTATGTCTACGCCCTTACTGAAGAAGATATATCATATAAGTAAAACCCCTCTTAACCGAACTTTGGTTAACCATTCGGCTTATCCGAAACGTCGTAAAAAAAAAAACAGCAATGTCTTCTTTATTCCTGCAATATTTTATTCATCCCCTATAACATGGCTACAAATTTAAGTGTCATTGACCTCACATATATCTGTTTTCCACCTTCATCCCCAAACACTTGTTTTGTATAGTAATCGAGTCCCATTAAGAGGGATGTTCTCCCCCCTCCCCGTCTCATTCATTCAACAGTTGTCGCAGATTGTATTTCTTCAAACCAAAACACGCAGTGGCATGCTTTGCACCTGTGAAAGTAGCCATCTTGAAATGCAAGTGTCCACACCTGTGGAGTAACGGTCAGCACGTCTGGCTGCGAAACCAGGTGACATGGGTTCGAATCCCAGTTAGGGCAAGTTACCTGGTTGAGGTTTTTTCTGGGATTTTCCCTCAACCCAATACGAGCAAATGCTCGGTAACTTTCGGTGCTGGACCCAGACTCATTTCACCGGCATTATCACCTTCAGGTCATTCAGACTCTAAATAACCTAGATGTTGATAAAGCGTCGTAAAATAACCCAATAAAAAAAAAAAAAAAAGAAATGCAAGTCACAGACACTTAGGGTGACGTAATTCGGTACTGTGGCACATCAGTCAGTCTTGATGTGTTTTGCTATAAAAGGACACTGCAAGCAGTGTATGCGTACAAAGTTGTAAGGTCCTTTCTGAATCAGGTTTACATACGAAGTCATTAATCCATTTCACATCATACCCTACAGTGTATGTATAAATTGCCACTAGTTCAGTTTGTAATTCCAGTCGTAATCAGATTGTTTATTTTGACTCAGCAGGAGCCTGGACCTTCTGTTAGCAAGAGTGCACCACACAAGCATTCAAAGAGAGTGACAGCTGAAGGAGGGGTAAGTTGTTGTTGTTTTCTAATACCAGGCAGTTGACAATAAAATCATTTGACCTCTTGCACTCCAATTTTTTTCAAAGATATTATGATGGCCAGTCACTGAAGCACAGATTTTGAGGTGTTCCGAATCCATTTCTTGGTTTGAGTTGCACAATGGACAGTTAGGGGACTGATATATTCCAATTCTATGCAGGTGTTTGGCCAAACAATCATGGCCTGTTGCCAATCTAAATGCAGCTACAGACGATTTTCGTGGTAAATCGGGAATTAACTGTGGATTATGATGCAGAGAGTTCCATTTTTTCCCTTGAGATTGTGTTATCAAATTTTGTTTGTTGAAGTCTAAGTATGTAGATTTAATAAATCTTTTCACAGAGTAAAACGTAGATTTAGTAACAGGTCTGTAAGTAGCAGTGCTGCCCTTCTTTGCTAAAGCATCCGCACTCTCGTTTCCCAGGATTCCACAATGGGATGGTATCCATTGGAATACAATTCTTTTATTGAGTGATATTAATTGAGAGAGCAGGAGGTGCAGCACTTGCTAACTTCTGCTACGTAAGATTCATAGCATCGGGAATATGCTGCTGCTCTAAAATACAGATTACATGAATGACCCGGAAAGTATTATTCCTTAACTGGCTCTGCCAGGTTACATTTGATGGTCTGCGGGTAAAGGGGGTTAAGTCGTGTTTTGTGCAAGTGTGGTTTTGTTCCCAGGGAATACACAAGTAAAATTTTACAACTTGGCGTGCAAAAAACAAAAGACTGGCAGCGTTTGATGTGTTTTATTTGTATAGAAAATTATTTGCAATAAGACTGTTTAATTTTCATTTAACTCTAAATTCATCCATGTTGAATCTTTCGTACAGTACTTTTAACACTTGAATATAAATAATTGATTAAATGGCGATCTTACTCGTGTTAATTATGTAAGCATGTGCGGCTTACAGCTACATAACTAATGTTAACCACACATACAGTAACATAAATACAGACATGGAAATCCTACACATACAACCCAAAAACTCAACACATTAGAACAATATGAAATATACAGACACACTAAAACACACCCTGATCAAATTCTCAACACACAGATCAGTTTCAGAACACACACACTATTTGACACAACTCTTCATCACATGAACGCACCCACACAACAGGCAGTGAAGTTGAGATAGTGCCGAGATCTAGTAGGCTCTGAGGATGGTGTCAACATGGAAACAGCTGTAAGCCGCACATGCTTACATAATTAACACAAGTAAGATCGCCATTTAATCAATTATTTCTAAATTCATTTTTATGACTTGTCTCCCCTTACCCAAACACCATGGAACATGTCAGTGTACTGTAAGTCTGCTCCAAATGTCTGACATATGCTGGGTAATTATAACAGCAAAGATGTTTATGTAAACTTTTTTCTCTATTCAGATATGTGGGCCACATGTTGAAGTTTGGGCCAGTAGTTTATTTCACTCTGTATTTAAAACCCATTAACCATTTATCATGCAGTTACATTATCTGCATAAATAAGTGCCTGATTCATTGCCCCAAGTTCAGTTGTGATCCATTGAATTCAATTTATTTGGCCATTAGACGTACAGTTTTAGGCTTCGTCAGAATACATTGAAAAAACATATAAATACATTTTAAAAAACACTAATAACAGAAACAGTAAAATTTAAGTAATACAATGAAAACATGAAATAATTTAAAACTTTTAAATTGAAGAAAACTAACTAAATTGTAATTAAACTTATTTATTAAAATACAATTTCATACAAATTTGTGTTGAAAAACTCAGCAACAGAATAAAAAGGATTATTTAATAACCAATTGTAAAATCTAGTTTTGAAACTATTGATTGGTTTTTATAATATTGACTGGGGAGCTTATTATATAATTTCATCCCCATAATTAAACAGTTAGTGTTGGTCTTGTGTAATCTACAATAAGGAATATTAATTTGTTCACTATTTCTAATTTCATGATCATGTATATCGGCCACTAAGGAGGAATACTCATGGTTCATGTGCTGTGTTGGTTGTTTATTGTGATTCACAGGAGCAGAGATCTTCTGTGAGCAAGAGTGCACAGCTGTTATGGTCACTGGGAGACATAGCTGAAGGAGCCGTGAGTATAATGCCAGAGAGGCTCCTGCTACGTAACATTGAGAGCGCCATTACTGCTTACTTACGAATTTTAAGGAACCCGGAGGTTCATTGCCTCCCCCACATAAGCCCGCCATCAGTCCCTATCCTGAGCAAGATTAATCCAGTCTCTACCATCATATCCTACCTCCCTCAAATCCATTTTAATATCCTCCCATCTACATCTCGGCCTCCCCAAAGGTCTTTTTCCCTCCGGCCTCCCAACTATATGCATTTTTGAATCCTCCCATAAGAGCTACATGCCCTGCCCATCTCAAACGTCTGGATTTAATGTTCCTAATTATGTCAGGTGAAGAATACAATTTTTGCGCTTCTGTGTTGTGTAACTGTCTCCATTCTCCTGTAACTTCATCCCTCTTAGCCACAAATATTTTCCTAAGCACCTTATTCTCAAATATCCTTAACCTCTGTTCCTCTCTCAAAATGAGATCCCAAGTTTCACAAGGGAATATGCCACAATAAAATGTAGATTACTTGCATTAACTGGAAAATATTTCTTAATTTATCTGGACAGTAGTAGAGTGAAGGTTGTACACAAAACAAAGCTGACTTGGTGCTTGACCTCTAGACCATTGGATGGATTTGTTCATGTAATCCATGCAGCAATAAGGCTCGTGAAATGCCGTGGCCACTTGGCACTGGTTTGTTGTGGGGAATAATGAATCCTAGTTACAAAGTACTGCTGGATCTACAAGAGTGGAGCAAGGTCCCCGTTTTTGAAAATGTGTATTAGCTCTAATTGCTGGACTATGGATGGCGTGTTAGAATTTGTACATTTAATTTTCTTCTCCATAATCACACGCTAAGTATACGTCTTCATAGAACATCTTGTTATTCATCATCTTCTACAGTATCCACCTCGCGTCAGTGGAATTCCTTGTCACAAAGTATTAGGGGCTGCAAGACAATAAACACCTTTAAAAACAGCTTAAAAGATAATCTTATTAGCATTTCACTCCAATCATACTGATTTAAACTATCACTGACTACATTGTTACTTCATTCTTTACACATCATCCTGATAGTACTGTATTTTCAAAATTCTCATAATAATCTCTTTCTATTATCTAATATCATTTGAAATATATTAACATTCTATCTATTTTAGCTTAATTCTGCTACACAGCTTATTTCAGTGTTTAATTAATAGTTCATAGTATTTTGTTGTTTAATTCGTAAATAACTCTTGTATACATGTAACTCTCATCTAAATCAAATTGTTTTTTTTTTTTTAATCCAATGCCACCAGGTCGTCTTTTCGACATTTCTGGTCTTCTCTCCTGGCCGTGGCTTAGTTGTAACCCACTTCTGAGGTTGGGGCGCCTGGAAGGCGGAGTTACATTACCCCGATGATGTGATAGGATGATTATGATAATGTGGTGCCAGGAGAGATCTTAAATGTAAACTTAACCTAAATTCCAGACCATGGAAGAACACAGGAATAATATCCCCTTTAAGGAAAAATTCCTGTGCTCTAACCGGGAATCGAACCCGGACCTCATGAACTATAGCCAGAAGCTCTGACCACTAGACCATGAGGCTGGTCAGTGAAATAAAGTTGAAAGCACAAGAATCGTCCTGGATAACATAGAAAAAAAAAAAAACTAACATATCTGCAGCAGGGAGCAAATCAAATTGTTGAATTCTTTGTAAGTTCATGCATATGTATATATACTTTTTGCTGGTTGAGTGGAAGAGAAGGCCTTACGGCCTTAACTCTGCCAGCTAAAATAAATCATTATTATTATTATTGTTGTTGTTATTATTATTATTATTATTATTATTATTATTATTATTATTATTATTATTATTATTATTATTATTATTATTACTTCGTTTCAGGGCCTGCCTGTCAGTGAGAATGCAAACCAGCAGGATGGTCACAATGGTAAGTTCCTAGAGAGAGAGAGAGAGAGAGAGAGAGAGAGAGAGAGAGAGTGTGTGTGCGTGTGCGTGTGCGTGTGCGTGTGCGTGCGTGTTTTTTTTTGAGGAAGATTAGGCTGAATATCTCGAGCACTCCTCTCACTGATTCGTAAAGCTGAAAGAATAGCTGTCTGTAAATGTCTTGTTTCTGATAAAGAGATGAAAAATTAAACAGTAAATTAGCTGACCAACTTGATAATGAATTATGTTGGATCAAAAGCTGAACCTGAAAGCTTCACGTTGTGTGAAACGTCATATTTAAAGAAAAGCTTGTTTTTCAGTTACCTTGAATAATATGTGAAAGTTCGTGTGACCAATTTTACTTGAATTACTAAAAAGAAACTTAGGGGAATATTTGTTTTATACTTTCAGGAGAAAATGATGGCAAAGACTTGCTGTCTCTGTCACTATCTGAACACGACGTGTCATCATCTCCGTCAGCAATGCTGATGTGCACGGAGACACCCACTGAGACTGCAGAGCCCAAATGCAGACAAGAACAGAGACGGAAGTCTTTGGAGGCTCTTATTCAGCGATACCGTAAAGTTCGCCAGAACATGAGCAACAAATAAGTGTAACTACATCCAGAATTTGAATTTGAATTTGTTAGAAATCTAGTTGCTATAACATACGTTAGTTTGTTTATATTTTCAATTAACACTTACTTTTTTCTCATGAGAACTTTCTACTTGTTGCACAGTTCAGCTGCACATACGGTGTAGCTCCAGTGAAAGTAATTGCATTGCAGAGGGTTAAGAATATTATGTATACTGTATTTTGAATATTTAATTATTTTTAAAGAGGCTGGGCATTTGAAGAAAGTAGGTCATAGAGTTTTAAATCACAACACAATAAGTGGTATGGACCAGAATAGCCTCTCGGATTTCGAATACAGATTCAGATTCTCTTTATTGTATCATATAGACATTATTACAACCTGCTTGCATCAGAATTAAGTGATTTAAGAGATTCCTGGCTACTAATATAAATGTGAGTATTTTCATAAAGTCTCTTTATATTCTTATTGGACACACAAACTTAATTATATATTTCAACTTGCAACATCCTAGCAAAGCTGTGCAGGGGAAGAATATCTTTCCACTGACACAGTCTCCATATTCCATCCCCACTAACGTGATTAACTTTTAAAGTTAATTAGCTGACCAACTTGGTAATGAATTATGTTGGATCAAAAGCTGCACGTTGTGTGAAACGTCATATTTAAAGAAATGCGTGTTTTTCAGTTACCTTTAATGATATGTCAAAGTTTGTGTGACCAATTTTACTTGAATTATTAAAAAGAAACTTAGGGGAATATTTGTTTTATACTTTCAGGAGAAAATGACAGCAAAGACTTGATTTTTCTGTGACCATCTGAACACGACGTGTCATCTCCGTCAGCATTGCTGATATGCACCGAGACACCCATGGAGACTGCAGAGCTCAGATGCAAAAAAAAAAGTTAATCTCGTCAGTGGGGATGGGATATGGACACTGTTGGTATACCAGAAGATGTGGCTCCTGTCCCTGTTCCATATAGTGGGGGAAAATGATTATAATGAGGTGTGATTTGATTGGTCATACAGTTCATGGATATGGCTCATTTGGAAATATAACTGAAAACCAAAAATTAAAAAAATAGAATTGTAAATTACAATGTATATGCAAAACATTATATGCATCTTGTAGCATTGTCCTATTCACTGACATCTTGTCTTACATCAGAGCACTATGGAAAAGGCTAACCTTCCTTACTGTGTTGATAGGAACTATTTATTTGTAGTGTCAAGTACGTTTTTCTAGTCAGTTAAAATTCGACTGGTTTGGCGAGTTTTGTGCACCTTGAAATGGGCATAGGGTGAACAAAGATAGCAAAATATTTTAATAGAAAATAAGTTGTTGCTGTTCTTGTTGTTTTTAACACCATTTAGGTCAACATTTTATATCGAAGTCATGTACAATTTTAGTGGAAATATCATTGTTGTGTGTATCTAAATAACTCAAGTTTTAATAAAATATTCGTTACTTTTATTTTATTTCATGTAATTTACAAAAAAAACTAACAACCCAAATCTCACTTATGACACATGACAACTCCGGTCGTGTGTCATGTGAATACAGTGTTGCAGGAAGAGGAAGACTTCTGTTATGCTCAAATTGCCACTAACTGATTACTCCTAGAAGTTCAGAAACACTAAAATTAGGCTTTGAATGAAATGTTCTGGAATTAAAATCATTCAGTAACAAGCCTGAAAAAATTCATTCACAGAAGAATATTCACTGATCGACAAAAAAAGTGGGTCTTTTTGACACTGTTCACACAATCTCACTGAATATATTTTAAGAGAGATTTTGTTTGTCATTTTCAGAATGGTTGTTTTTGAGAAAAGACAATTGTGTTTAAATTCATTTCCATACATAAATAAAAATAACTTTCTACTATTTTAGCGATTTTGGGTTACAATAATTGAATAGGTATGTCCGTCAAATGACTTGTCATAATCACAATGCTATAATTAGCAAAATATCACAACATTTGCAGTGTTAAACGTTTTCGGCATAAGCTGCCATCTTCAGAACACTCAACAATACTTCTTATGGCTAAGATAATGTTGATTACATATTGAAATATTTAAAACTAGATTGTATATGACATGGACATATAAAATGAATGCTGAATGACAAAATATAACTTACATGATTCAAATATACCTTCTGCAGAAGTTAGCACACGGTGTGATTGTCAGTCAGGTCGTTAAAACTGAAAGTAATATATTTTTATAAGAAATATTGTATTAGAAGTAAATATTTTAAATATAAATGGTTTGATAGTACTTGCTTAAAGTATTATAAAAACGTACGTGATGTGGAGGTTAGAGGAGCCCTGTGCTGATTGTGTGCTACGACGAAACTTACAGTTGCTCTGTGTTTACAGTTTATCTGTTATTTAGGGTCGTATTCATAGACGAGACTTTGGACCAAAGTTGACTTTGGAAAGTACAAAGTCACCATTTCCTATTAACAATCAACACTTCGACGAAAGTAAACTTCAATCGTGACTTTACTTCGAAGTTGCCGAAAATCTAGACTTTGACTTTGACTTTCGTTCGTGAACATATGGAAAATAGCTGATATTTGGGAAATTGTTGAATTTGCCGAGAATATTGAAGACATCTAGGAGATTATTAAAACTGCTGACGTTCCATAGCGTATTATTAGATATAGATAATAAATTCAAATCAAAGTAAGATTTGATAAACAGACCGTATTATATATCCTCGTCATGTTTCAACTTTCATTGATGAATAATAATCAAAGAGGATTATCTGTTCCACCAATAATTCAGTTTCTTGTTTCATCGCGATTTTACGCTGCAGGTAATTGATGGCTTAATATTGATTTAACTATTTAATTCTATAGAGGATAGTTTATACAGTTGGATATGCAGTTAATTTTTAATCCTGCTGTCGTGATAATAATGTTTTCTGCATATTGATTTCAATTAATTTTCAAGTAGTTTCTGCAGACATGCAGGGAATAACTCTGCCAACTGTCAGCAGCATAATATGCCTCTTTCATAGTCTGTCATCAATGACATCTTGTTATCTTCCGTATATTCAGAATAAAATTATTTTATAATGAAATAATTGGAGGGCTTAATGTGAACTTAACATAATTACAATCGATGTTTTATTCACAACAAAATTCTTAACAGGCAATACTATTTCAGATGAACTATACCATCATGTTTTGTAATTACGAATTTTATCGTATTACCGAATTATTATCGATTGGTGTAAAGATCTAAAAATATCAATTTTTGTACTTACGTTATTTTCACACTAAGCCCATGAATAATTATTCTTATGTAAAGCTGCAAGAACAGCTAACAATCTCTTAACATGTACTGAAGTTCTATTGTTTCATTGATTTATCTCAAAAGATGGCTTTGATTGTGGCAATGTCTACTCGATTTCAACTGTCTATTAATTTAATTCGTTTACAAAGCAGTGATTGTGATTGCCAACACTAGAACAATATCTTGAAATCTCGACTTACCAAAGTCAAAGTCTCAGAAGTATTGTCTGTGAATAGGACTTTTAACAAGTTAAACTTTACTACGAAAGTCGACTTTGGAAAGTCTTCATCTAAAGTCTCGTTTATGAATACGGCCCTTAGACATACGTCATTTGTTTTGTGGAGGGGGTAAGGTGTAATGTTAGTAGGGGGAATGGAACTTTTGATGTGGTAATTTGTTTATATAAATTGTATACTGGCATTGTTATATTAGTAATTTAGTTTATTGTAAAAGAGCTTATCGGACCCACTCATCGTGTTCATCAGATTTTGGGTTAATTTCTTGTTTCCTCTTTTTCAGTATAGACACTTTCAGACACGTTAGCAAACATTAACTGTGCACATGGCTAACAGTTGTATTTTTATTTCTATAGGCCATAACAAATTGTACATTCGTTCAATCGAAAATCACTACAACAGAACAAAAATATTCCGAACCTGCACATGGAAACATTCAAGAAATAGCTTTATAGTGGCATAAGTGAATCGTCCTACCTCAGCCCCTGATAGAGACAGGTCCTATCTGCACTATCCTGATAAGCCCCAGGGCCACAACCATCGGGAACCTACACTACCCAACAGTTCTTCACCGCAGCCTGTTTTTACTATTACAGATCATAGATGAAATGGGGGGGGTTGGAGAGTGTTGGTGGAATGATAGAGGGAAACGAGGATACCCCAAGAAGAAATCCCATGCAACGCCTGCTTTGTCCACAAATACCGTCACGACCTGGCTAGAAGACCAGCGGCACACTGTGACCTCTGTATAAGGCGATGCCGCTTTACCATTACCCCCATTGTCGTAATTTCATAGCTAATTAATGTCCGTAACCAAGTATTAAGGGATCTAGCATAAAGTGAGTCCTGTATTCACCATTGTATCCTCAGTATAGAACTCAAACCATATTTTTTTTCTTTCATTTAGTCCTTGTAGTAGACCAATGGTCGTCAGCACTTGCTGAAATGGGTAACGGGTAAGCAGTGCACCGTAATTTGCCGTCGTGAAGCAGACAGAGGGAGAGAGCATTCCCATCAGCAGCCACGGATGCCCCATAGCACAGTCTCTTATCCGTGAGCAGTAGACTGTCAAAGGCCTTTTCTAGATTATGTCAACACAAAGAATGATAAATGTTATTTAGCGTCTATGGAATTATATATCACATATGGCGACTTACGGCCGAGGATTCGCCATGGCCCGGGTGAATCCGGTCGGGGCAAGTTACCTGGTTGAGGTGCTTTCCCCCCAATACGAGCAAATGCTGGGTAACTTTTGTAATCAATTACCTAACATTTGCCTTACAGTTGCAGAAAATTTGGGAAGAAACCAACTAGGTAATAGACCAAGCGAGGATTGAACTCATGCAGCTCCGGATTAGTAGACCTAAGCAAACATGCCGCCTATTGCTTGAGCTCTGTGATGGTTCCAGCAGTTAAATACTATTGCTTAAATGTAAAATTAATGGATGATACATTCTTGGAAATGTCGTTAAATACCCGAAATTTCTGTCACACTTCCCAAACAAGAAGTCGTCTGTCGTAAGCAGCGACAGGTTTGATCAGTTCGGTGGGGAGACGGTGTATGTACAGACACAATATTTGAGCATGCGCGGTATGTTATAACTGGAACTTGAAAATTCAGGTGGCTCAAATTTTGTTTCTGGGCCTGCATTAAATCAGCGGCTACTGAAGTTTGCCTTTAGTTTATTCGCTGGTTGCGCTAAGTATCGAAACGCTATGCCCAAAATTAGTTCTCTGTTATTATGTAGACTAGAGTTTTCATGGTACATTTGTTTCACATAAATTCTCATCATAATCCTGCGAAAGGTCGCAGTTGTCTCATATCTCCTGCTTCCATTCTTCGAATTTGGCCCAATGTTAAGAATGGAAGCCGCAGAGATGAGACTGCCGATAAATGATCGTAACCTACAAAACATTGGTTAAGAATAAACATCGTTAGGGACGTATTCAGAACATAAATTCACAAAACCTTTCGTTATGCTGTTCAAAGAGTTCACAGTATCTATTAAGCATACGTAATTAACCATTTATTATTATTTCTTTATTAGACATTCGTTGACAGATTAGCAATAGATGGCGTATTTTTATACGCTTTTGTCTAATAAACGATTCTGTCGGCGGATAAAGGAACTACATAGAGCGCTCCGTATTTTAATTATTTATTTCTGGTGTAATTTTTACATAAGGAACTAACTGAACATACACGAGTCAGATACTAGAAACGCTATAAACAACCAATATGGAGTTTTCAAACAGAAGCAAGTATGATTTGAACAATTTTGCTCGAAGTGTAAGTCGTATAGAGTTTTCAAACAGAAGCAAGTATAATTTGAACAATTTTGATCAAAGTGTAAGTCGCGTTGTCTTATATTCGGAAAGTGATTTGAAGGAGCGTTATTTACGTTACATTGCAAGCGAGTCAAACTATATTTATTCTAGTAGTAGTAGTAGTGAATCAGAAAGTGAAAGAAGCAGCATCTACTTGGATTCGAAGGAAAGACTAATAGGAGAGGAAGAAACTGAAGATGAAGATGAGGAGGAAGAAGAACAGAGTGACGTAGAAGAGGTAAAATATTGCCAGTTTCTATAAATTTATTATTACAATGCACTTTCTCATATAATGTGTTAAATATATTCTGAAAGGACACATAGATATAATGGACCTTAACTGCAATGCGATAATTGTTTTCTATAAAATTAGGCCTATTATTGGATATATACGTGTAAGAATCACTTTACCTGCGACAGTCGTAATTCGAGGCTTGTGACAAGTTTAGAAATGATTTAAGGGGACACTCAACTATATTTTGGAACTTTTTTCCTATTTGACCAATCTTTTTCAAATTTGGAGAAAAAGTTTAATATACACATGGAAAGTAACATGCAAAATCCCAGCTCATTAGATCCAATACTTTTCAAAATAAAAAATATTTCAATTTTTAATCAATCATTAATTGAAATATCACTTTTAATTATCATTTTTTATTTTTTGGCTTTGTGCATTTGACTGTGACTTCTCAATGAATAGGGGAAGAATTCTGCGTATGGGTATTCCATCTCAAATCGACCGAAATATAGAGAAAATTGACCTTGCAATTTTTAAATATAATGAAACTTTTTCTGTGCGTAGGCAACTGTGATATAATGCTTTGTGCAAAGTTTGAGGCATCAGAACTTAATAGTGTTTAAATTAATAGTATTTAAATTTATCGTATTTTCATAAAATTAGCAACTTTAAACTGTTGTGGCTCCGAAACCCTTTCACCCAATCATCAAAATCATGGTTTATTTTGATGCTGAGAAATTATAGTTTATATTGCCATATAAACAGTTTTTCTTACTTTTTATGGAAATGGAGAAATTTAGATTTTTCTTCATTACGACGCCTTTGGCAACGAAAAAAATATTTTAAAAATATATGGTTAGATTCCGCATTAAAGTACAAATAAACACATATTTTTTACTGATGGTTTGTTGATAAGAAAGTATTGAAAATATCAAATAAAGAAAATAAATAGTACGCGCGTGAACTAACCATCTGACTGCGAGACGGGAGGTAGTCCAGACAAGCAAGGCCAGGAGACATAAACACGTGATGATTCCTCTAGCAGTCGTGGCTGGGCTAGCTTTATCACAAGTTTTCATAAACACAGGAGTAAAATGACGCCCAATGCTCGTTTATCTGCAGCTCTCGGCCATTGCGCCGTTCAAGTCCAGGCGTGTGAAAATAATTTATTTAATACCCTCGAAACTTATTGCCGTACCACTAAGCAAACAATGCCGAATCCCTCTTAATAATGCAAGGTTTTTTCTCAATATTTTTTTACATTTTTACAAATGATCAAAAAGCCTAAAAACAAGTAAAATCAGATTATCTGTCTCTCTGTGTACAATAAAAATAAGTATTACTTCTTAACATAACCTACCAAATGTCAGCTTCAAAATGAGTTCTCGTTCAATGTTCTGCAGTAAATGGTTCCAGAGTTCTGAGCGCAGAAAGAGGCTTGTTTTTATAAAAATACGCTAAATTTGTCGCTCAATAATACGAAAACCGTTTGACTTTCGATAGTATATTTTTGAAAATGCACTCCCCTCAGCACCTTGTATAAGTAGGGAAAAAATTAGAGTATAAAAAAATGCGAGGTTTTTTACTGATCGATTTCATATGGAATAGCCCGTATTGATTTAGTTCTGTCACGTAAATTAGTGTAGAAATTTAATTTTTTATTTCTATGACACTTTTTCTCCAATTTTTAAGTTGAGTGTCCCTTAATGAAAGATTGGCTAAGTGATAGGTTAAGATCTGTGACTGCATTATATTTCTGTATGCCGTGATTGCGCTTACCCCTAATCAATTTTCCCAATAATAATACTATTATTAAAACAGAACTTAACACAGCTTTGGTTGTATAGGAAGGCCTACGTGGTTGCGTATATGTCGCTCCAGCCGCTTTTCTCTCTATAGGCCAATTCTCATCATCGCTGTTAGGAATGTTGAATGCAGAAATGAGTCCCAGGCCGGCTATAATTCATACGAACCGATTTATAACGTTTTATTGAACTGATGACCTTCATTAGACGATGGGAATCATGGAACTTTTTGTGGCGGCCAAGCATAATAATTCTATTTTAGGTACGTTTAGAAAACAGGGTTGCCACTGTTGCTTACGTAATATCCTAGGTGATATATACCCAGATAGCTCGGCCTTATAGGCTTTAACGGTAACAACTTTTGTCAGGTTTACTATGCTGCCATCTAGTTGTTACATAAGGAGTCACGTCATAATTCCCATTTGAATTGCATTAGCGACTGTACTGCCATCTCGTGTTCGTTTACGGCGGACTGGTGGCGATCCTGGCGGTTGTTCTCTTCATAGTGCTGCCGATTTAACATATGAATGAGCTATCTGTTGCATATATGATCTAGGGTAATATATACAAGCTGGCGCATAATAATAATAATAATAATAATAATAATAATAATAATAATAATAATAATAATAATAATATTTTTTCATTAATAAACTTCCTCGTATGTAGTCGTGAAAACTTTGTAACTACTGCACAGTTCATAGCATAAATACACGTCAAAAATGACTTTCATACTCCATCTGCAAGTTTATCGTGCTATCAAAAAGAAGTGCGTTATATGGCAGTAAACATTTTTAATAATCTTCCTATATAAAAAGAAGTCAAACTCGGAACATAAGATTTATTTAGGGTCAAATTAAAGAAATACCAAATTTCTCAAACCTTTTATCCTGTAGGTGAATTTATGACATTCAACAACGCTGCATGAATATTTCTGTCTTGTATTACGTATCGATAATAACCCTTGGGTTGTACTAGCATATTGTAAAACTCTTCTGTATATACAGTATTTAAACTATATGACTATAATTAAGACTGCAGTACTATTAAGATTTTTTGACATGTTACATATTCTAGCTGTGAAGCGATGTACGAATGGAATATGAATAAATACAATACAACCAGTTGTAGCCCCAAAATTTTCGTCTGAATAATTTTTCGATTGGATATTAAATAATAAATGAAGTATTATACAGGATGATCCGTTTGGGTATGGATAAAATAAAAACACGTAAAACATTTACTACTGAACTTTATTTGTTGAAACTTTGTGCATACAACACTGAAAGATGGGAGATTCCTCAGAGCTCAACATGACCCCATTGCGCACCCTGCACAACTCATAACGGTGATGCAATTCAGCCCATGTCCGTTGTAACATAAGAGGGGTGATTTGTTGAAAAGCTTGAGTAATTTTTACTCTCAGATCATCAATGTTCCTGGGTTTCTGTGAATAGACAATGTCTTTAACAAAAGTCCACACGAAGAAGTCAGGAGGGGTTAGATCTGGAGAGTTTGTGGACCAAGCCAAGAGATAGCTGCTTCTCGTACTGGTTTCGCCTGCGACCTCCTGCATGTTTTTGTTTAACACAGAACCTGTTTCTACAAATGTTCGATACCGGTACCACTACATTATGGAATCATATTTAGATACATTACGCACACCATATTCACGACGAAATTCCCTTTGAGCTCTTTTAACACTCTCAAATTTAGCATACCAAAGAACACATTGTGCCCTCTCTTGATTTGTAGTACGGTAGCCATTTTAATAAGCTACGATTTTCGTTTGTCCTTTCAGATTATGCATTGTTGATTGTCATATATAGAAACTCCCATCTTTTAATCATAATATAATCAGCAAGAAATTTTTCCTACTATCATAATAGTTTTATAATAATAAATTAATATTCTCCATACCCAAACGGATCAGACTGTATAATTATTATAACATTTAATTTTTCTGATTTTACTATGTGAGGAAAAGAAATAGAAAACATTGTTAGAATCTACTAAGAAGTTTGACTTCTTTATTTTTCGAACAAAGACCTACTAATTTCTTAGTAAAAGAACTAATTCGATTGCATGATTTCTTAATAAATTGACACGTAGGTACGGTTGTCCCCGCCAAAAATTGTGTTTGATCAAACTCCATCCAAAAGTGCAGGAGGGTAATATAATCTCTCTACACAGGCAGAGGGAACGTCGAAAGCCATATTTCGGTATCATGGATTATGAAAGCAAACCTCAAATTTAATTTTTATTGCCGCATATTAGTACTTATACTTTCTGGTTACACTTGGTAAGAGGAATTTAAAATTAGGCCTACTTTCCGTAATCTACTAAGTAAGATAGAGTAGAAGGCTACCTATACAGCAGCGGTCTTAGAGGAAGTTAGTTATTGAAATTTTCATGAAGGAAACCATTTAAATTAGAGATTTGATGATTGTAGAAGAAAATGTTTCCTACGTTTTATTCATTAGTTGTCAGGCAATGCACAATTTTTTTATATTCATCGTTGGTATTGTTTTGAAACACATTTAAAAGCTTGAATAATTTCAAGGGAAAAATTGTTCCAGAGCCGAGTATCGATCTCGGGACCTTTGACTGAACGCACCAACGGTCTTATCAACTGAGCTATCCAGGAACTTCATCCAACATCGTCTCAAATTTTCCCGTTATGTCCACATAACTCGAGTGGCTGACAAGACACAAACTCTGTGCGACTTGAAAGCCACAGTTTGACGGTAATATGAAAATCATAAAAGCCGCCCAGCCTCGAAAATAGTACCCTGGCCGCCAGGCCTGAAATACACCCTGTGAAGACCTAAGATAAAACTCTATCGGAAAGACCATCTCTTCTAGAGAATGGCACCAAACTGCAGGAGCAGTCACTTGAATTGTCTGCACGTCTCCGTACTTAAGAATGTAATGTGGCCACCAGCGTGGCTCAGTCGGCTAAGGCGCATGCCTGTCGATCCTGAGTTGCGCACGGGAGCGGGTTCGATCCACGCTTCGGCTGAATACCTAGTTGGATTTTTCCGAGATGGATTATTTTGTGTTTGCTGGAAACCGGCTCATTCAAACATAAATCATTTTTATTGAGTTTAAAATGTTCAGTTAAGTAAGGGACGTATGTTTACAAACGTCAGAGTCCTCCTCGATGTCTGTGGAGGTCACCATGCTGGCCGTTGGGTCAGAAGTTCGCGGGTTCACACTTCTCGAAGATGATGGATTTTAAATGGCGATAAATACTTAGCATGCTATTCTCGGGGAGGGGTTGAGCTGGGAGCCCTGTGTTGTAGATTTGAGGCACTCTGCCCTTAGTAGAAGGCTCCAGACAAGATTTGGCGACCTTTGTCGTCCATGTTGAATTTTGACACTGAGTA
This sequence comes from Periplaneta americana, assembly GCA_025594305.2. Lineage (NCBI taxonomy): Eukaryota > Metazoa > Arthropoda > Insecta > Blattodea > Blattidae > Periplaneta > Periplaneta americana. Next base: position 65,302,858 of record JAJSOF020000038.1, on the reverse strand, counting down.
ACCTCTGCAGTTGTAATATTTATTTGTCTGGTTGAAAGCGTCGTTAAATGAAATACTGTTACTGTACTGCTACTGATAATAAGAGCTATTAAACTTACTGCTGCTGCTGCTGCTGCTAGCACTGCTACTGATAATAAGATCTATTAAATTTACTGCTACTGCTAGCACAGCTACTGATAATAAGATCTATTAAACTTACTGCTACTGCTAGCACAGCTACTGATAATAAGAGCTATTAAACTTACTGCTGCTGCTGCTGCTGCTAGCACTGCTACTGATAATAAGATCTATTAAACTTACTGCTACTGCTAGCATTGCTACTGATAATAAGAGCTATTAAACTTACTGCTGCTGCTGCTACTGCTAGCACTGCTACTGATAATAAGATCTATTAAACTTACTGCTACTGCTAGCACAGCTACTGATAATAAGAGCTATTAAACTTATTGCTACTGCTAGCACTGCTACTGATAATAAGATCTATTAAACTTACTGCTACTGCTAGCACAGCTACTGATAATAAGAGCTATTAAACTTACTGCTGCTGCTGCTGCTGCTGCTAGCACTGCTATTGATAATAAGAGCTAACAAACTTACTGCTACTAGGCTACTACTGCTGTTGCTATTCCGCTGCTAGCCATCTGTGTTCCGTCTTGGCACATGTAGCGTGCTACCGATTGGATCATGTCATGGCAGGAGGAAGAAAGCAGTGCTGTGGACTGGCCGTCTATTCCATCAAGTCCGACGTCAGGACCAAGCGGCAGCAGTGGCTGGGAATGTGTTGGGAAGGAGGCAGATGATGTGCGACCAGGCAATGATATACTGCGCTACTCTGCCCTGGACCTGGATGAAGATGAGCGGAATGGAGTGCTTACCGACCGCATCGTGGCTACCGGCCAGTCATGCCTTGGCGTCTGTCCGGGAACTAAGGGCTATGTGTACACGAAGCTGGTGCTTGTACAGAAAGTAAGTCAAGTTAAGGTGTGATCAAATGAAACCCGTTTGTTTAGATTCGAATTTCAATCACTATCATTGACGTTTCCAAAGTACGAACTGCCATTATGAACAGAGAAGCCAGTTTCTTCAGTTTGAAGTGATTTAAGAATTCTTTAATTTGCGTCAAGTTATAGCTTGACAAATTGAAGTAAAATTCTAGTTTGATCATCTCGAGGGCTAGTCGCTAGAAAAGCGAGAAATGGCGGGGGGGGGACGGACTATGAGGCTGTATTGTCCGATACCGTAAGAGGTTACAAAATATTACGCAGGAATCAGGATATTCTATCGTAACCTACTGTCGGCTACCTCATCATTCTAAATTGAAATTATCGGTTGTGGTATATACTCTCTTAATATAGCTACACAGTGAGCCGAAAAAAGGCACAAAATTAGAAATGCTCTATTTTCGAAAATACATAACATCAATTTATAATGAGTACACTGTTGGAAAGAGTAGACTTTAAAGATGAGCAGGACTTTTTATTATGTTTTTTTGAGACTCAGTTAAAATCTTATGGAGATCAATACACAGTGATGCGACAAATGTGCTTTTTGAAGACAATTTATTACTTCAAAATGCCGAAACTGAATGCTGGTAAAATTAATAATTAATGACCTTTCAAATAATCAAAATTAAAAATTCTCTATGTGACCGCCATTTGCCCGCACAACCATTTGTAGGCGTCTTCTCCATTATTCAACAGCACTGGATCAAGCCTTTGATCAAGCCGGTCCCAACGTTCAAGAAGGCGTTGTCTTAAATGTTCAATATTACGAATTCTTGTTTTGTAGTAAACTGCTTTTTGTAGTTGACTCCATACAAAATAGTCCATAGGATTAAGATCTCGTTTGAAACTCCAGCGGAAATCATCAGAGAATCTGAGAAATGCGATCTTTCACGCAATAATCTCTCAGGAGGGATATCATGTCCGTATCTTGCTAATCAATCGTTGTACACTTGAAACAGACCATTCTCGCTAAGCGCAGTTCCTTACAATTTGACGGGCAGATAAATTACCGTATTGGTGCAAATGTTCAATGAAAATCTTGTCTTCTTTCGATAAGCGACCCATTATTCACAAAATGAGAACTCAAAACGGAAGAAAATAAATGATGATAGCACAACAAACGGCTTGGCCTGCTGAACTCGTAAGACCATAATGCTTAGTTCGGCATAAACGATCGATTTTGCACTACCTTACTAGAAATAAAAAATAAAAAATAATGTTTAATAAATGGTAAAAAATTAAATATTACAGTACTTTCCCGGTCTACAAGGACTGTGAAATATTATGCCTGTGAAATAAAGTTTCAAGTGAAATCATTAGCTACTGGAATATAACCATTTAAATTTTATGCCTTTTTTGGCCCACTATGTATGTTTTAAATTATATATTCAAAGTATCTGCTTTTGTCCCTCGGTATTTGGTTAGGGATAATAATTTGTAGGCTATATTCATTTCATCTTTAAGTGTCACTACCGTTTTTGTTTCTATCTGCTCTCTTTTCGTTCTTTTGTTTTTCACTCATCCTTCAATGTATAGGCCTAATCGTAAAGCCGATTATCTCATATGTAACTAATCCTATTTTTTTAAAATTGTCTTGGCTAATAAAATCATGGTTGCTAAGTCAAAACATGATATTCTTTTGTTATCCAAATTGTAGAAGCCTGCGAAATTTCTAAACATGGCCCACTGATGTCATTTCTTCACATAGATTTCTCATGACAATGCTAAATATTAACCGAGCGAGTTGACTCAGACGGTAGCGTTTGAGATTCGCATTCTGGGATTCCCGGGTTCAAACCCTATGGCCGGCCAATCTGACTAGTGTTTTTCATGATTTCCCTCAGTCACAAAGGCAAATTGCGGATTGGAAATTTACATACCATGATTCACGATCGCCTCAATCACCAATATCATAAACATTAATAAAAATCTAATAGTACATTATGAAACGAGCCTATAATGGTAGTAATTAAGACGCGAGTATGTTTATGAAACTCGCTTGCGCTCGTTTCATAATTTTCATACGAGCGTCTTAATTACCATTATAGACAAGTTTCATACGACTTTTTATGCTCGGCCATATTTCTAACTTGAAATTATTCATAAGTATTCATGTTATTCTTATCTGACTGGGGAGCGGAACTGACCTTGTGCAATATATCGTAAATTGTGGGATGTGCGCAGATGCGAAAGTATTGATTTTTTCCGAGAAACAAATGTCATTGACCTTGATATAATCTAGAGAGTAAAATAAACATTAATCTTGATATAACTTTGAAATTGATTTAGACATTGAAAAACGAGATGACAAATTGAATTTATTTGAATATTATTTACAATTAACGCTAATTATTATAGTAACAGAACATAACCTTCTGCGACAGTATTGGATTTCCAGCCTCTGTGACGTTTCGCTAGTTGTCTTTCGATTGCATATCCGAGAATAATCGATACTTGCGCTTTCATATTGCTACAATGGTGTTTTCTTATTGGTGGAACACCTGAACTTTAATGAATAGGTGTACTTTAATGAGGTCCATTAAAGGGCTGCTACCAGGTGTATAATTACTACATTTCGGCATGGTCGAGCATAAAATCAGTTACATGAACGCAAATAATCTACAACACACAATAGAACAGGAACTCAACAATAGTAACAGCGGCCTGCTGGTATAACACAGATGTATAAATAAACTTGACAAAAATGCTAAATCTCTGTGTGTTATACCATAGCCACTTATTATTGCATATCGCTTGAATGCTGTTAAATATTTCAGTTTTCCAAATTTCATCCTCTTCACAGAATATCGTGGACATATCAATTCTGCAGTACCATCGCTACCTGCAATGCATCGACATCTCCTGGAATAAACTTGAAGACGTTTCTGCACTGGGCTACGTGCGCCACCTCATGCACCTGGACGTGTCCCATAACCGGCTGTGCGACGCGCTCAAGTTCAGAGCCCCCTGGTTCCTCACAAATGTGAACTACTCCTATAACGACGTGAAATCCTTGGACGATCTCAGCGATTTCTGGAGTGTTAAGAATCTCAATTTGTCACACAACAGCA
>JAJSOF020000038.1:65213783-65293783 GCA_025594305.2 Periplaneta americana | reverse complement strand
GTCTCTATGATGTCTGGTTAATATTACTTAACCTGAGTTTTTATTGACCAGAAGCACTCTTTCCTTAAACCGGAAGTGCAGTTCTGTAAGTGTGAGTCCGTCACATTCTGTCAATTTGATGTATTTTTCGTCTAATAAGAATTCGAACTTGGCTGTAGAGTTTGACTGTATTATTTTTCATACAGTCAGGAAGCTGTGTGTTTAACTTTAAAAGTTTTCATGATGATGATTTTTCTCCATGTTCAGTTTTACAGCATTTTACAACACAAAGTGCACTTAGAATTAAGATACTTTCATCGTTTTTGCACCAAAATGAAGCTGATTAACGTAGCTAAGTGCCAAACTACAAACAGTGTCCTACTGATTAAGAAAGCTAATTTAAAACTCCAAGATCTTAAATTTTTATTTTTTTTTTTGTTTGATATTAAAAAAAATAAAACATTTTTCCTTAATGGGATAAGATAGAGAGAAACTGTTTCACAGCTTATTCTGTGTTCTTTCAGGAGTAAAACATATTTACTTGCTTACAAATGGCTTTTAAAACAAAACAAAAAATTTCAGTTCTCGTTTTAAAAAATTTCCCCCCTGACCTCCCAAAAATATTTGAGGGATTTATTTTGTGTGAGAATCCTTAATTATGTGTCAAATAATGAGGGAAAAAGAGTTTTTAAATTTTGAATAAAAGTTACAATTTTTTTTCCCCAAGGTTGATAAGTACCTTAAGTACGACGGGCGTCTCTGTCCCTGGAATATAAACTGGTGTACACTTGTCTGACGACGGCTTCACTGTACATTTAAAAATCGATTTTGGAGTCGATCTTTCTTTTACGGAGTGCTGAAGGAAGTGCAAGTCCTGATAGTCTGCACAGCGAATAGGGATTATAAAAAATGGACACTGAGCAAATTTTCCTGTGTTTTGTTTCTCTGTACGCCGGCGTTTAGTTCCACTTTCAAGCGCTAGAGGTTAGTGTAATCGAGTATATGCTGAGATAATAATTGAGTATAGAGTTGAGTCACAGGATCCAAACATCGCCTACCTTATTGCATAATCCAGTAACGCTTTGCTTCAAATAAATTCAGTTAACAGCTTTTCCTTATTTCTCAGTGGCAAACTAGTTGTAATATATTTTTTTATATTTCAGTTATAAAATAATATAATACATCATAAAATTAAGTATCGAATTCATTTAATATTTGTATATAATATAATATACTGTAGGTATATGGTTAACTTCTCATAAGAGTTTTGTTTTTACATTTTAAGTGCTATCAAATCATTACCGTAAACTGGGGTAAAGAGGATCACATGTGGTAAAGTGGATCATATGTGTATTGTTAGATAAGTCAGCGCCACATGGATCACACATGCAAAGAAAACTATTTTAGTGACATTTATAGAAGAAAGGTTTTCTTTGCATGTGTGATCCATGTGGCGCTGACTTATCTAACAATACACATATGATCCACTTTACCACGTGTGATCCTCTTTACCCCAGTTTACTGTACATATTTTAATTGTTGTTGGGATCAACGTCTCAACTCTCATTATAAAGGAACTCTAGAGTTACAGTTAATGACTGATTTATTATTTCATCGATCCAATTTATTTTATTTGAGTACATAATGTACCTAGATGTATTAATTGTATTGTTATATTTCCGCTGTGTCGACTGCTAGCTGGTGTGATGTCAGCGCCAACTCTAGGTAGAAAGCAGAATCTCACGCTCTAGCTGGCTTGAAGGTCATTGAAATCAGTCCGGCTACATCAAAGTACCGACGCGAAGTGTCCATACTTAATTACCTGTAAACGCTGGTCTCCCTTTTGCAAGTTTTCCATGTTTTTAACTCTGTCGTAGCTGATAGCGGACTAACCCAACACCACTCGTGGGTGCATTTCCAAGAAATAGCTTTCACCAGGAAAACTGGCCTGCACGTATTTGAAGAAGTGCTGTTCCTTCTTCCCTCAGGGAGTTTACTCTGTACGTTGCATGGAAATGAAGAACAACGCAGTGGCTGAACTCCTTGAAGTAGACAACATGAAGACCATGACGTTGCTGGAAGAGCTGGACTTCTCTTGCAATCCGATAACCACGTGGCCCGGGTACAGGGACGCAGTCATACACAGTCTGCCTGCATTGGCTTACTTGGATGGCGAGCCTGTCACAGTGGGAGAAAAGGTAAATTTTGATCTGCTATTACCACCTCTATTGCTACTACTGCTGATACTACTACCAAATTATAACTACTACTGATACTGCTGCAAGTGCTACCCTAGTACTACAGAAGTCGTATCATTCTCTTATACAGGGTGATTCATGAGGATTTACCGTCCCTTACGGAGCTTATTGCGGAAGACATTCTGAGCAAAAAAGTCATAGGCCTATAAACATTTGTCCTAATCTCAATATTTTCAAACAACTTGAAATTAGTTAACAAAATATAAATTTGAAGACATTTTTGCTTGTTTGTAAAATATCATTATTCTTGAGTTTTAAACGAGTAAAATTACAGATAAAGAATGAACTATTCAGATAAAGAAAACATTTAACTCACCGTATCATTTCTTTAATTAGCTAGTATTCTGAAATATTTAACTTACTATTACATATTACTAAAAAAAAAGGGCGCTGTTTAAAAATACAGTTGTGATTTCCATAGAAATGCCGAAATTCAAACTTAACCGAAATGACATATTGCAAGAACAGAGTTTTTTGACCAAAATCAGTTTTTTTCTAAACTACAAAATTACATTTTCTTACAAACTTTTATCACAGCAATTGTTACAAATCACGTCACTCTTGTAAATTCTTCTTCAAAACTTGGAGCAGTGTGTACATTAGGATGCATAATTAAACTGCGAAGAATCAAGTTCCTAAAGTCGTATGATTTGTAACAATTTTTGTGATCCGTGCGTAAGAATGATATTTTTAGTTAAAAATTGGAAAACAAAATCTGTACAAATGCAACTGACAACTTCATTTTAGCTTCGGAGATAAAACAAGACAAGGAAAGAAGTTGCCAATTAATCAGAAATGATGTTTCTGAATAGTTCATTCTCTATTTGTAATATTCCTTTATCCTTAAAACTAAAGAAGAAAAAAAAGGTATTTTACAAACAACTTCAAATTAGTTTAACTTTGAAAATATTGAGATTAGGACAAATGCCTTCATGGCATAAGACATTTTTTTTTTTTTTATCAGAATGTCTTCGAACGCGAAAGCGAAAGATCACCAGTGACGTACAACACACAGGCAGGCAGGCAGGCAAGACTAAATGACAACTAAACGTCTGAATCACCCTGTATGGGGATTGTTCGATTTACTACCGTTAACGGGTCTACTTCGTTATTAAGAAATTATTTTGTTTGGCAGTAATTATAAATTTCAATATTTTTGTGTAAAAGGAAATCATTCTCTTTCATTTGTTACTTTTTGCAGGTTCTTATATTATGTATTAGAGCTATAATAAAATTATTGTATTTTTATTAGCAGTGACATGATCTCTGCTAACTGAATCAGTTACTAAACTGCATAAAACTACTTTACTCCCATCATAACCAAACATAGTTTCTTGATAGTTTTTCCATATGCAAAACTGAAAGTCGTGACTATTTTCGCATCAAATAGATATTGTAATTTGTAACGTAAAAATATGAATTATTGATTTTGTGAAAAAAATGTGGGTGGACTTTTGTTTTCTCATAAAAAAACTGATTCAGTTAGTTATTCGCACAAAATGATTTACCTAGACCTAGACTTTCGAAAATTTGTTACCTAATATTTCACTAAATTTAAGTCCCCGTTTATTATTTAAGATGCAAGAAATCTCGAAAGGTCAGGTAAGATGCTCAAGATTTCACATAAAGGCACTTTCTAAGGAATTAATTGCAGCTCAAAAGTTGGCATCAAAACACCAGCCTCATGGTCTAGTGGTCAGAGCTTCTGGCTATAGTTCATGAGGTCCCGGGTTCGATTCCCGGTTAGAGCACAGGAATTTTTTCTTAAAGGGGATTATTCCTGTGTTCGTCCATGGTCTGGAATTTAGGTTAAGTTTAGATTTAAGATCTCTCCTGGCACCACATTATCATAATCATCCTATCACATCATCGGGGTAATGTAACTCCGCCTTCCAGGCGCCCCAACCTCAGAAGTGGGTTACAACTAAGCCACAGCCAGGAGCGAAGACCAGAAATGTCGAAAAGACAACCTGGTGGCATTGGATTAAAAAAAAATATTAGACCTTTGTTATTTTTTCAAGTTTATATCACTTTATATCACTATATCCATGTGGCAGTCTTCTAATGAGGGAAGTTTTGTGACTGTGGGAGAGAAATGACATTTCAAATGAAAATGGTCAACTAAGTCAGATTCGAATGTCTGTTACGGAAGTAATCGTATACTGGGAAGGACAGCAGAACCTTCCCATAAAATTGTGTAAGAATAGTCATGTTGGTTTCTACCCAAAGCACGCCTGCCGCTCTGACCACCGTTTGCATTGCAGCTTTCTTCCATGCTGACGTTCGAGGCAGACGTGCGGCTGCTCGCTGCCCAGAACCACGCCAGTCTGCTGCTCGCGAGTCCTGAGATCGACTGCGACATTCCGCCCTTCGACGAGCCTGCGCACCCGCTGTTCGTTCTGGTCGGGCCAACTGCTAGCGGCAAGGCACGTCTTCTGCAAAATATAAGGAAGACATTTGGCAATAAGGTATGCAGTCTGCATTGTTTGATTTATCACTCGTTCTCTCTGTCAGTGTTGCCAATTCAGCGGTTTTCCCTCTAAATCTAGCTTTTTTGGATAACCGTCTCGCGGGTAAAATTATATTATCCCGCTTAGCGGGAATACTAGCGGTTTTTAATCTTTAAAGTTTCTGAAATGAAATTCATATTAGCATTATAAGCGGCTTTCATAATAGTAATTACATTTAATTCTTTCAGTGTGTGTTTTGTGAAACAATGGATGTGTTAATGTAGTAATAATTCCATATTATATATTATGTTAACGTTAAAACCCGAAATCCGTCAAACCAGTTTCAACTAGTAAAAACTAGTTTAAGCAAACAACGATAGATAGAAAGTGAGTTTTCGTATGATCTAGAATCAGTGTCAGGTTAGGTTGGTTTGTTTAGGTTTTTGTTTAGTAAAAAAAAAAAAAAAAAAAAAAAACTAAACAAACCAAACTTGACCTGTCATTGATTCTAGATCTTACGAAAACACACTTTCTATCTGTCTGTATTTTGAAACTAGTTTTTACTCGTTGAAACTGGTTTTGTCGAATTCTGGTTTTTAAGGGTAACATATATCGTGCAATAAGAATTGAAATACGTTGTGTCTGTGATAAAAGTGTTCAAAATTGCTTTATAGCGCCACGTTGGCAATGGTAATAGTGTGCGATATTCGTTACATTGGCGGGTGGATGCTCTATCTTGACCGTTATTATTATTATTATTATTATTATTATTATTATTATTATTATTATTGAATAATAAGTATATATTAAAATCTAGAGATATTTGTTAGAAAATCGCGAGTTTTCGAAAGCCATCTGGCGTGATTATACGAACAACTGTTGGCAACACTGCTCTCTGTATCCTTTTACTCTACATTGCATATCACACCCGTCACTGTCGTTTGCGGAATTGTTTAGGTCTGTCTGTTCAGGAATTGTTAGTTTTATCATTATGATTATTCGGTATTATAAAATAGTTCACATGCAGTGAGAATCTTCCCTATTTCCGTCGTCTTTTCCAGTTCTTTCAAGCGCAGATTCGAACTTGTGTACCCTAGAGAGAGCTGAGCAGTAAAGAAATAGTGAACCTTTCGCACTGCCCAATATGAGAAACACGGAACAAAGATGATGCTAGGAGCGATATAGGCAGCCTGGTGACTGATGCATCCTTGGCACTCTGAGGCCCAATTGTATAAAACTCCCTGACTAAAGATCAACTTTGATCGAAGATCGAAAAGTAAACCGAGTTCAGACACTTCTTGTATTGTATAAAACTTTTCTGCGATCAAATTACCTTGGTTCAAATGCAATCTAAGTTCACGTGAAAAGGATTTGGCAACATCGCATAAACAGGTGAAATACGTGATGCGCGGACCATGTTATACAGGTTTGTTCAGTGTTGCCAATCTAGCGATTTTAACTCTTTTTCAACAACAATTTCTTTTAACTTTTATATTGCTTAAATAGGGATTTAGTGACCTTTTTAGCACCCCATAGTGACAAAATTTAATCTTTCTTTGTTGATAATGAGAAATCTAGCGACTTTACAACTACTTTTTGGCGACTTTCCGTATTACACTCTGTTGGAGACACTGTTTTTTTTTTGCAATGTAAATAATGACGGACAATAAGAAGGTTGACTGTTCTCCAAGTTGTTATCATGTTATGGTGTTTGATACTGCTAAACATAATAAAGCTTCATAAAACAACAATTTTCGTTTAGTAATACAGTTAATTGAAAATTTATGAATGTACCTATCATATCCATTAATAATTAATGGTTGTTATAAACATAATATAATTATAGGTTATGTTATTTGATACTGCTGAACACGATAGAGCCTTATAAAATATAAGAATGTTTGTGTATTAAGGCAAGAAATTGAAAGAAATATATATAAATGTACCTAACATATCTATTAATTTTAATAATAATGGATATTTTATTTGCACAATCTGTCACTCGTATGTTTCAAACAGAAAAGAAATAACTGAACTTGGATCATCTAAATTAATCGGAGAAATTTCTTCAGTCAAAGTTGACTTTAGTTTGAGACAAATTAATCTCAGATTAGACTTTATACAACACAAAATTCCAAGTTCAGCTGAAACAAGGATCAATTTAACCTCTGATCTAAGAATAAATGGTTTATACAATCGGGCCTGAGATTGCCGCGTCCTTGAATCTCAGGTTCCTCAAGGCGCAGAATCCTTGGATTGTCCAATCCTATGCAGAGGGGGCGGTTATTCCTTTCGCAGAGGCTGCAGTTGCGCGGAGGTTCCAGATCGACAGACTGAAGAATGTCCAGGTTTCTTCTGTGTTCCGCCATCCCACGTTGGCAGACGAGGCCAATTAAATTGTCTTCGTATATTTATCTTTCTCTAGAACAAACAGTTAACACTGTTCAAAATAAAACACAAGAAAAATACATAATGGAACTTGACCTTGGAATTGTAAAATTAAAATACCTTCTGTCTGAGCATACATTTTGATGGGGTAGGTAAAACAGTGGAAGTTTAGTCTCTCTTCTATCCGACGTGCTTTCTATGCAGTTACAGCAAAAGTGAAGAAAGTTTTCCCCTCTGAATGTAAACCTCCGGGTGGCTTTGTGTTAGTGACGTGAAATGTTCAATTCATTTATGGTTGCTAAGTCAAAGCCGATGTTCTCTTGTTTTACAAATTGTCAAAGCCTGCTAATTTCTAAACACAGCCCTCTGATTAATTAATTTTTTCATTGGTTTTATACATAGATTTCTTATGAAGATGTTAAATCCCCACGTGCTACGCCAGTAAAACACGCGCTATGCATGTCATTACGTGTTTAGAGAGTGATTCTTATAGATCCGAACGAAGAGTTTTTTTGTTGGCTTGCCAGGAATTTCTTCAGTGGACAGAACATGTGGTAATCACATGAGACTGACTTGTCACCACTGCAGTTGTGAATCGCCTGCAGCTTCAACTGTTATATATTTTGTAGCTCTCTATTTTACCAGGCTGGTTCTGCATAATATTACTACTGTCAATGCCTGAGTACATTTCCTTTTCCTGCTCGCTAGGTCGTCGTTGGAGTTCGTCACACCACACGAAACATGATGGAAGGCGGTTGTGAAGAAGACGGTGTGGACTACCATTTCATATCGCAGCAGAAGTTCAACGACCTGTTGCGTGGAGGAGCGTTTCTGTCCACAGTGACGGCTCGAGGGAACTCCTACGGCTTGAGTAGGTCTATATTATAATGAACCGTAGCAATATTAAACTGTCGCACTTTTTTGTATTTCCAGATTCTAATGCTTTGATTTGTGAAGACCTAATTTTTATACAACCAACACGAACGAACCTTGAATGAACTAGTTATTATGAAGTACTGTAATCTTTAAGGGAGAACATCTTTTAATGAAAGGGCATCGGTGTGTGCATTTATCTAAATGTTTTCACTGGTAACGCCAAGAAGTTCTTTGTATGCAATGTTCTGCGGAATTGCTGGAAGTTGAACTTACAACATCGACTGAAGTGGTACATTCTCCTTGTCGCAACTAAAGTAACGGGCTTCGCAGAATGTACACGTCAGTCATACTTCCAAGCGAATATCCAGTTTTGTAGTCTGGTATCTCGTGAAACGACGGTGGGTCATGCTGCCCTTTCTTCCCTCACAATAACGTTTCCATTTTCTGAGCTCATGCTGCTTACCTCACTGGTCTTCCCCAGGGCGCGGTGGTCTACACACACCGGTACCGGCACTCAAAGTGAAACATGTTTACATTAACTTCAATTTGAACTACAGTATTGAAATCTGCATTGTAGACGGACATAAACCGCGCGGGACAACTACGTTTGTAACGACCAAGAGTCTTTGTGCCCCAACATATTATTGCCAATACATTGTTGTCTAGTCAACTGTCCGAAGACAGGTCTGAACCTCATAAGTAGCACTATAGTACAGTCGCTCTAATTTCCTGCAGCCAATCACGTTGCAGGTCGGCTACATTTAAACGTGTGCGTCTTGTGATTCGCTGATGAAGATGTTAAGCATTTCCTAAGGCTGGCTAAATACTTAATATAATCGCCGGCCATTTTGGCTCTTTCGTTGGCGTTCGCAGAAAGCACACGAGGACGTTATTTGCCGCTCAAGTATTTGCTGAATTACATTGCGTTTGATTTATCATCATGGGAGCTGCGACATGATAATGTTTAACGGTGTGGCAAATAGATTCCTCGTATGATAGCTCGGCAACGAAAGAACAAAAATGGCGAACGATACTACCTACCTAGACTTTATAGAGCCTTCACTTCCTAAGACGTAAGCAAAGAGGAGGAGTCACGCCGGGAATAACAGCGTCGCGACTATAATAAGGATCAGTCATGAGGAAACTAAGCCAGGAGATAATGAGATAGGATGGCCAGTTCCTTTCCTCCTCCATTGCATACATCGCCGACTATGTACATATTACACTAATCAGACTTCAATTGTTCTTCCTCTCACACATATCGTCAAGTGAGCTGTGCTGCCTGATATGATGTAATGTTTCTATTATATTTTTATGATGAGCATTTTCAATTGATGAGATAAAGATCAACATTTCTTGAAATTATTTATTATTATTTTGTTTGTGAATTTGTATTACTTTAGAATTACTTTTAATACAAGAGAAGCAGAGTCAAGGAGTAATTTCTACTTCTTTGAAACACTATCAGCTTTTTGTGGTTATTGTCTGGCCTTGTACAGCCCTCCGCCTTCTATTAATTAACTTTTAACGTCTTTTTTTAATTTCTATGGTATTTTTATGTAAATGTAAGGGCATTTTATTGGCTATATTTGAGCTATTTGATGTCCTCAACACCCGCCCCCTACTGACGGGTGAACATCACGTTGCTTTGGTTCAGGCCGCATGGAACTGGCGAAGGCCGTGCAGATGCGCCGCATGTGCATCACGGAGATGGAGCTGGAAGAGGCGCTCACCTTGTTCCTGAGCGGGGCCCGGCCCTGCCTGATCCTGGCCATCCCTGAGAGCGAGTCCCTGCACCACGCGCGCTTGAAGAGCAAGTACGAGGGCTGCAAGCTGGGCGGCGCCGTCCACATCAGGCGGAGGCTTTGCGACGCGGCGACACCAGGTGAGTGAACTGCGCGGTACATCTGGAAGTTTATGGGGCACCCTGTATAGACTGCAGAGTATTATAATCAACTGGCCTGCATACCCGTACTAGTTCGGAGCGCCAGACGCTGGCTGAGGAGGCAGTAGCGTGCAGTGTGTCAAGTTTCTGACCACAATTTACAATGTGTTCTTCGATTGTATATATTATTTTAATGTACCGAAGTACATATGATATTTCCATGCAGATATTCTGCGTCGAGTAATGGAACGGAGAAAAACTCTCTCCGGCGCCGGGATTTGAACCCGGGTTTTCAGCTCTACGTGCTGATGCTTTATCCACTAAGCCACACCGGATACCCACCCCGGCGTCGGACAGAATCGTCTCAGATTATAATATAATATGCGTAAATCACTTCGTGATTTAAGACGGCGCTTATTCCGTCGGATCCCGGCCAACTAGTCACTCATAACGAGTGCACCTCAGCATATGTGTGGACTTCAGTCCTACGTTCATAGACATCTATGACGTAGTGCAGAGGGCGGCCACTAGAGGGAACCCAAGAGTTGGAGCTTAATCTGAGACGATTCTGTCCGACGCTGGGGTGGTATCCGGTGTGGCTTAGTGGATAAAGCATCAGCACGTAGAGCTGAAAACCCGGGTTCAAATCCCGGCGCCGGAGAGAGTTTTTCTCCGTTCCATTACTATTTCATCGTTCTTGGATTGTGTTCTACACGAGCATTGACACCTAACATAAACCAATTAGTGAGGAAAAAACGAATTAAAAAATCCAGGAAAACCAATGCTAATGATCAGCGAAAATAATTTTTATCATTTGTTATTTACATGGTAATAAAATAATTTAACGATGAAAGAGTAATGGAACGGAGAAAAATTCTCTCCGGCGCCGGGATTTGAACCCGGGTTTTCAGCTCTACGTGCTGATGCTTTATCCACTAAGCCACACCGGATACCATCGTATGATGACGCAGAATATCTGCATGAAAATATATGTACTTCGGTACATTAAAATAATATATAAAATAATTTAAGCCTACTTTAGCGTTGTAACAGAAACGATAATATGTTTCATATGTTATATATGTATAATAACAAATAATTGGTTTTGTGATATATAGTGTGAGATAAAAAATGGATAATTAATTTTATTTTATTGACGACACTTGAACAAAGGAATAGGATGACAGGATTTAAATATTACTAATGGATTCGATTTGTTTAATATTTCGTAATAGTGAAAATGCATTAGGCCTATAGGTCTGTAAGTTCTCAATTACTTTAATATAAAAAAACTACTTTCAAAACCGATACAATACGTAATGGCAAAGTACAACTTGTTTCTTGTCTTACACCGAAAAGTGATTTACTTATTACACAGTTTCTCTTAATAGTACATTATGCAACGAGCCTATAATGAAGGTAATTAAGAAGTGAGTATGGATATTTATGAAACGAACTTGATATTATTAATTTTCTTTGTATCTGACCTTGGCCAATGTCCCGTATGTTGTGAGATGTGCGCAAACGCGAAAGTATTGATTTTTTCCGAGGAACAAATGTCCACATTGACCTTGCTAGGCCATAAGAACCTACAGAGATAACATTGAAATAAAATTAGACATTGAAAAACGAGATGACAAATTGAATTTATTTGAATATTATTTACAATTAACGCTAATTATTATAGTAACAGAACATAACCTTCTGCGACAGTATTGGATTTCCAGCCTCCGTGACTTTTCGCTAATTCTCTTTCGATTGCATATCCGAGAATAATCGATACTTGCGGTTTTATAACGGTACAAAGCTGACCTGTCATTGGCTGAACAGTTGTAACCTGAGTCGTCATTGGCTGAAAGACCTGACCTTTAATGAGTAGGTGTACTTTAATGACGTGCATTAAAGGTCTGCTACCAGGTGTATAATTACTACATTTCGGCATGGTCGAGCATAAAATAAATTAAGTACATGCTTCTTCCGTGTTTGTTATAATTATTAGAGACTGATTGAAAGGGTTGAACAAGTGAACGGACGCCACTGCCATCACCCGATTCCTCCCCCCACCTCCTGCTGCACAGTGGATGTCCAAGGGATAGAACTGAGCAGCGAGCAGACTGTGCCTGCACCACAGTGCACTGAGGTGACGACCCCTGTTATACTCCGTGAGGGTTGCAAGACGTAATGCTGTTCTGCTGTGCTTTGACATGGTGTAGCAGTTCATAATTCTGTGCCAAAAGGCGATATGTCAAATTTTGTGCTGTGCAACCTTTATTGGCATGCTGTCTGTTATTTTTCGCTCTAACACGATTACTATGGTTTGTATGGTCGTTCAAACTTCAGATGATCGCTCCTGAAAACCTGCAATCAATCACGTATTTATATTTATCATCACATTTTCCTTACTACTCAATATTTGCGGGATATCCTCGTGTGCCAGTTGATCGTTAACTCTCTGTGGCTCTTAAATGATTCTCATTAACGGACGATCCACTGCTGTTTACACACGTTACAAGGTCCCTAGGAGTTTTACAAGGACTTGCTACAAGGAAGTTCCCAAATTGCCTAAATTCGCAGCTCGTTTAGTTCAATATTCGGGACAACTTATGTTTGTAAACAATGAAAGCGAATTATATTCATTTATTTACACCATAACGTAATAACGTCTTATCTCATTTTAGTGGGGTAAGAAGTTCATTGCCGCACTCGTTTTCTTATGCCACTCAGCAATGAATGATAGCGTCAGACAGGCCCATATTTCAGAATGTATTGAACAAAGTGTAACACAATATTACAACATGATAATTGCATTAATTTTATCCGGATATGTTTTTAAAGCTTGCTCTTCAATATCTGAAGTCAAACTTTCAGAATCACTCATCTTAGGCTAAAACTTACAAATTACAAATTTGCAGTAAAAACAAACTTTTGTTATAGTAACATTGCGTCTTCATGGACACAGCGTCGCAATACATTATTTCAACTGCTACCTAGATAGTTAGCTTCAGTTTTCTGCTTCTAAATAAATAAATAAATGAATAAATAAATAAATAAATTTTTAAAAGTGCCATCGGTTATTTTGAGCAAGATTAATCCAGTTTATCAATATCCCACCTCCCTCAAATCCAGTTAGATAAAATTCCCATCTGTCTCAATAAAGGTCTTTTCCCCTCTGGCCTCCCAACTAACACTCTATAAATTTACTTGTGGGTATTAATAATGCCCTGTTATCTCAAACGTCTGTTTAATTATCGCATTCAGATGAAGAATACAATGCGTTTCTGTTTTTTTTCTTTTTCCATTCTCCTGTAACTTCATCCCATCTAAATATTCTGCTAAGATGGACCTTATTCTCAAAATGTGACCTGAAACGTGTGTTTCAGGTTACTCAGCGACAGTCCTGATGTTTCACAGTTTTATATTGATGATTGGTTTCAGTTTTCCCTTCACACACAAAAAAAAAAATAAATAAATAAATAAATTTTTAAAAGTCAGATTATTTTGCTTAACTTTTATTTTTGAACAAGAAAAATATTGGGAGCCGATACACGTGAAACGCCCTATGTGTGTACCTTAATCTGCAAGCCAGCATCTCACTTGTCTAATATCGCATTTGCATCACCCAGTTCTTGTACAGACCTTAAACGCAATCACAGGGATCTCCTCCAATCCCCTTTTAATGTTAACCGACTTTCAATTATTCCACAAATATGTCGATGTCTTGCGAGATGCCTTATACAAATTTATAAAGATCACTGCAGAAGCAAACATTTCTCTTATTCTGCTTTTTTCTAGAATCTGTGGAAACAAGCTCGAAAACATTGGCCACTCAACTCATGGAGGACGTGTTGTCTAGCACAGAGAGGATGATAACTGAAAGTGAGTGGAGCCAGCGCGTCACAAAACAAGCAGCTGATGTGCTGGCGTCCAGGTCCGAACTGTTCTCAAAGTCGTCAGTATCCTCAGCTAGAAGTTTTCCAAATTCCGAATCGTTCAGAGATGTCAGTATAACGCGATGGAGCAATCGTGGAGCGCCGGGAACACGAATGACTCTGCTTCGAACTCCTTACCTTTTCGTGTTACACAAGACGAGAAGCAGTCTATGTCTTCCGGTTCCGCTACGAACGACCCCGATTATTATTCCACGTCAACAACGGAATGCTCTTCTGAAAATACACGTTCGTTCCAAATGCCAACTGAAGAAGAACTGGGAGTATCAGAAGACACGTGGATGGATTCAGTCCTGCGTTCTCGACGGATATATTTCAAATTACACAATCAGGTTCGTATACGAGCTTGTTTGAAAGAATGCGACAGTTCTGATTTCATTCACTGCCCATGAATGAGCGAACAAATAAATGAATGAATGAATGAATGAATGAATGAATGAATGAATGAATAATTTCAAGGAAAAATTGTTCCGGGGCCGGGTATCGATCCCGGGACCCTTTTGTGCGCACTCAAAGTTGGGTTCTCGCGTCTTGTCAGCACATTTGAGTTGTGTGGCTATAAAGGAGAAAAATTGTGACGGTGTCGTGTATAGTTCCTAGGGTAGCTCAGTCGGTAGAGCATTCATGTTCTAAGCGAAGGGTCCCGGGATCAATACCCGATCCCGGAACAATTTTCCCTTGAAATTATTCAAACCTGCTTTACAGGGAGCTACTACCTGAATGAATGAATCCAACCTGCTTATCTACTTACCTATCTGTATCTATGTCTGCCTGCGAATCTACCAATCTTTTTATATACCTACCTACCTATCTGTCTGTATGTCTATCTATCTTCGAATCTACAAACATACCTACCTACCTACCCATCCATTTGTCTGAATCTACCTATCTTGCTCCGAATCTACCAGTCTATCTATCCACTATATGCCTGCGAATCTACCAATGAACCTCCCTAACTATCTGCCTTCGAATCTAACAATCTGCCTATCTACCTACCTATCAGCGAATGTATGTATCTACCTACCTCCCTACCTATCTGTCTATATGTCTGTCAGCGAATCTATCTGCGTATCTACCTTTCTGTTTGTGAATCTACCTACTTACCTGCCTGCTTGCGAATCTATCATTCTATCTACCTACCTTATTGTCTGTCATTCTACCTGCCTGTCTGCTGTCTTTATTGCGTGGAGATCAGGGAAATATTTTACTCAACCGGTGTTTGATATTTTATTTTTACAGGTCAGACCTTTTAATTCTAACTGTTCATATCACTGCACTAGTTGGTTGATGTGTCTATTTTTTTGTGGTAGAGTTTGAGCCTCATGTTTGTTAGTTTCATTGTATGACGAATGCAGCCGGAAGACATTTCAGATTCATTTCGTTGTGTTCTACACGTACTACATTCGAATTCTCTGTTACTTGTATTAGATACAAATATTGCAACCCTTTACTTTCTAAAGGAAACTAAGAGAAATGAACGAGAACCGAAAGTTTTGGAGGTTATAAATCTCTGTCTAGTAATGAGTAAGCTGGGCGTTACCAGTAGATCTTGAGTAGGTGATGAATCTCACTGTGGGGATGTCCACGCGTGTAGTTGGAATGTTACATCATGTTGTAACAGAAGGAAAAACCGTGTTGTTACAGAAACCTGGATTCTTCGAAGAGACGGTGTACACAGATGATTTAAGAAAAGCTTGCTTCAAGTTGAAAAGGTTTCTGAAAAATTACCCATCTGGAATGAAGAATCGTCCCCTGTACTCTGTGACAAGTGACCCGTTGTACGAGAAGATGGTTTTGTCACGAGTGGATAAATTTACCGAAGAACTGAACAGACGCACAGCTGCATCACAACATTCATAGTTCAAACAAACAATACGCCAACTTTTAAAATTGACTGTTCAAAGAGAATAATATTAAATATACAGTAACTTACAAAACATTGTCTTGGTTATTATGAATTTAAATAGTCCGGGAAAAACTTAGAGAAAAAAAATCATATCTCCAAACTACTACATGTTTAGATGTTTGGAAAGAGAAACAGAAAGCCTTGTTGAATGCACGGGTAGCTAACCACAGTATACGAGTATGCATACCTCTGCGCGAGGAGGAAAAAATGGTTCTCTAGCGTCGCAATTGTTGACATTGCTGCTGTGATCCTTGCTTTCATTTCAATTTAATCTTGCTTTCATTGCAATTTAATCTTGCTTTCATTGCAATTTAATCTTGTTTTCATTGCAATTTAATCTTGCTTTCATTGCAATTTAATCTTGCTTTCATTTCAATTTAATTTTGTTTTCATTTCAATTTAATCTTGATTTCATTGCAATTTAATCTTGTTTTCATTTAATCTTTGTTTTTTAATCATTTCAATTTAATCTTGATTTCATTGCAATTTAATCTTGTTTTCATTTCAATTTAATCTTGCTTTCATTTCAATTTAATCTTGCTTTCATTTCAATTTAATCTTGCTTTCATTGCAATTTAATCTTGCTTTCATTTCAATTTAATCTTGCTTTCATTTCAATTTAATCTTGCTTTCATTTCAATTTAATCTTGCTTTCATTTCAATTTAATCTTGTTTTCATTGCAATTTAATCTTGCTTTCATTTCAATTTAATCTTGTTTTCATTTCAATTTAATCTTGCTTTCATTTAATCTTGCATTTCATTTAATCTTGTTTTCATTGCATTGCAATTTAATCTTGTTTTCATTTCAATTTAATCTTGCTTTCATTGCAATTTAATCTTGCTTTCATTGCAATTTAATCTTGTTTTCATTTCAATTTAATCTTGCTTTCATTGCAATTTAATCTTGCTTTCATTGCAATTTAATCTTGTTTTCATTTCAATTTAATCTTGCTTTCATTGCAATTTAATCTTGTTTTCATTTCAATTTAATCTTGTTTTCATTTCAATTTAATCTTGCTTTCATTGCAATTTAATCTTGTTTTTTCATTTCTTGTTTTCATTTCAATTTAATCTTGCTTTAATCTTGTTTCATTTCATTTAATTTCTTGTTTTCATTGCAATTTAATCTTGTTTTCATTTCATTTAATCTTGTTTTCATTGCACTTGTTTTCAAACTTGTTTTCATTTCAATTTAATCCACCTGTTTCATTGCAGGTTGCTTTCATTTCAATTTAATCTTGCTTTCATTGCAATTTAATCTTGGGCTCCCATTCTCATTTCAATTTAATCCCTTGTCTTGTTTTCATTTCAATTTAATCTTGCTTTCAAATAATCTTGTTTTCATTTCAATTTAATCTTGTTTTCATTTCGTGACTTTAATCTTGTTTTCTTTCAATTTAATCTTGCTTTCATTGATTTAATCTTGGCCTCAATTTAATCTTGCTCGGCGCCACCGACTCTCCAGTAAGTCTCTGTTGTACAGACCAGAAACAAAACTTGGGCCGCTGAATTTTGTTTCTGGGTCTGTACTTTCTGTTTCATGTTGAACATTTCTCATCACTCATCAAAGTGGACCTAACGTCAGTACCAAGCATTCCTTTGCTTAGGAAACAGTTGCAATCTATTGTAATTAAATTATTTTGAACTTTTGTGTAAGACCAATCGCTGTCGCACAAAGGTGTAGTGCAGTCGCACATCGAGGGTGCTGAACCCAGACTACAAGATCAAGTAACAGTCCACCTGGGTTTGCTCTTTGCTTCACAGTAAATAACATATACAAGTACATTTCTTTTACATAAGGATGTACATGCAGGTTAAGTTTTATGTTTTATCTAATTTGCCAACTAATTCAAACTATCTTTTAAAATAAATCCAAGGTTATTGTCATGTGTATGAAACTATATTTTCCTGCGTCGTGTGAGAGCCAATCACAGGTATGACGGTCACGTGCTTGTATTGTTGCGTCTTTGCAATTCCGGCAGTGTCGTTGGAAGTGGAGGGACATAAATTTTGTCATTGTCAAAACCTCATGGGAAGAAATGGTATAATGTGAGGTTTGGTGACCGGAGTGGTCGCTGCACGATTATTTTTTGTGATGAAGCGACATTTCATTTACTCGAAAAGCTCAACAGGCACAATATCTGGTACGTTCTACTGCTCCTCTTTGTCCACGAGTTGTGACATTAGCCAGTTTTCCAGAATGTAGGCCGCAGGTACAGCTGCCCAATGAAACTCCTGTCCTCGAAGAAGAATGAATCGAACAGGTGTCTTCTAGAGAGCACGTTCAATTTGATGTTGTCACGTTCATTCTGGAATTTTGGGATCCTGATGTTGTGCCTAGATCTTTATGAAACTCGGTGTGCACAAAGGCCTTTAGCTGCTTTATATAAATTTGCGAAAACATATTGAAATATTATCTACTTAAGCCACACAATTCATGTCTTACTTTTAGGATTGTAATAGTAGTAGCAATAGATTTATTTCTACTGACAGAGTTAAGGCCTTGAATCCTTCTCTTCCACTCAACCAGTATTAGAACAATAGCAATACAATAGCAGAAATACAGGAACAATATACAATTAATAATAATAATAATAATAATAATAATAATAATAATAATAATAATAACAACAAAAGTCCACACCTGTGGAGTAACGGTTAGCGCGCCTAGCCGCGAAACCAGGTGGCCCGGGTTCGATTCCCGGTCAGGGCAAGTTACCTGGTTGAGGTTTTTCCGGAGTTTTCCCTCAACCAATATCAGCAAATGCTGGGTAACTTTCGGTGTTGGACTCCGGACTCATTTCACCGACATTATCACCTTCATCTCATTCAGACGCTAAATAACCTAAGATGTTGATCAAGCGTCGTAAAATAACCTACTAAAAATAAATAACAAGAAAATGAAAACAAATTCGGGTACATATAATTCTAAAAATCAAATAAATTATAGTAAAATGAATCGAATTGTTAAAATAATAAAGACAGTTTATAAGCTAAAAATAAAAATCGTATATTAGAAATAAGCAGTCTATTTGACAACCGGGTTTTGAATTAGTAAATGTCTGAGAGCCCCTTAAGGTATGAGGTAGGGAGTTCCAATGACGAGAAACTGAAACGGTGAATGATGAAGTGTTATGATGAGGTATACTCAATGCACCGGCGATCTGAGATCGAGTATTTAGGTTATGGTTGGAGCATAAATACATAAGACGAGACGGCAGATAACTTGGGGCTGAGGTGCGCAGAATTTGAAATAGAAGAGAAAGACAGTGTAAAGTTCTGCGGTCATTGAGCCGGAGACAAGATAAGGATTCGAAAAACGGTGAAATATGATCGTATTGTCGGACATTGCACGCATAGGCTATTGTGAACACGTTATAATTTGTTCGAGAGTTCAGTGAACAACGCGTCACAATAGTCGAAGTGCGGCATTACGAGTGTTTGAACTATACTTGTTTTTTTTTAAAGATGGGGCATGACCGTTAAGCGGCCAAGCTTGGAACTACAGTGCTATGTTGCCAATATGGACTATCACGCTCCCAGCTGATGGAAGCTAGCAAATGACGTTAAGATGGCTGACGTTAAAAATTAATTGACAATTGACGCGAAGGTAAGAAAACAATACAAAAATCGACAGAGAATCAAAGACGAAACGTACCAATGCTAACATTGTGTGCACAATAAATGTCGCCAAGAGAGCTATTAACGGAACGGTAAATTTGGCAACTCAACCGTTGTTACCATAGCAACAGGCCTACCACGCTATGTGACATTCAGTTGTTTTTCCGATCGCAACGCTCCTGTCATGTCCCATCTTAAAAAAAAAAAAAAAAAAAAACAAGTATAAAGTTTGTTTCTGTGGCGCGGAGAAGAAATGCTTGAACCGGCTTAACAAGTGAATAGACGAGCAGATGTTTTGACAAGTGTGCTTTACTTGGTAATTCCAACCCAATTCGTTATCAAAATGTATTCCTAGATTTTCAACGTTAGGTGAGTAAGGAATTTTAGTATTACTAAGCGTAATGGCCGGAATTTGACTATCGTTCAAAGGATTATTTTGTTTGTAATCCAGAGATTCGATCGAGATGTGATATATCAGAAAACTTGAAACCCCAAGCCCTTATATTTTATATCAGCCTTCTTTAACTATTGCAGATGATAGATGAGGTGTCCACACCTGTGGAGTAATGGTCAGCGCGTCTGGCCGCGAAACCAGGTGGCCCGGGTTCGATTCCCGGTCGGAACAAGTTACCTGGTTGAGGTTTTTCCGGGGTTTTCCCTGGGTTTTCCCTCAACCCAATTTGAGCAAATGCTGGGTAACTTTCGGTGCTGGACCCCGGACTCATTTCACCCGCATTATCACCTTCATCTCATTCAGACGCTAAATAACCTGAGATGTTGATAAAGCGTCGTAAAATAACCTACTAAAAAAATAGATGAGGTGAAGGGAAAGTGGAATGAAAGGGAAACGGGAGTACCCCATAGAAACAGTATGGTTTGTCTATCACAAATTTATCACTACCAGGACGTGGACTGAACCCGGGCCACCTGGATAGAAACCAATGGGCCACTGAGCCACAAACGCGGCCGATCATACAACGTATGGTGCTTTATCGAAGCCAAGGTAACCGCATACAAAAGCATAACGAACACCATAAGTAGCCATAGGAACGCCTGGTAGAAGGAATAAATACCACATTTAATTCAACGCAATGGCTTGTGAAGATAGAGAAGTGCCTTTGAAATATGGTCGAGAAATACAATCCGGGGACAAAAGAGCCATGATGATGCAATCCGTCATATTTATATTACTAATGGCCAGTTTGTCCAAGTAATGTTTAATTTTGCTTAACGAATGTTAAATTAACAGCCTGTTTATTTTTAACGCTTTGTTAATGTATTTTCCATTTGTTCAACATAATTTTGTTTAAGATAACCAACACTTAACTATAACGTCTGTTAGCACTATTTTAACTACCCAACAGCAGTTGGTAATGATTCTACACATGTAAGACAATTTTTGATTGGCTAAAATTAATCTTTAAATTCTATATTATAGAGTGAGTCATGAAACTTGCATAAAATGACAACCTGTTATAGTAGGCCACGCTCCATAAACAAACAGTTGACAAATGAAAGTTGTAGGTGACGTGCTGAATAATAATTAAAAGTAAGGTTATATTTCCTCATTGCTATTATGGATACGAAATACGAAAGAAATAAAATAACACTGATGTATTTAAACAGTCCAAAGTATTTTTTAAATGTTATATTACCAGTCATATGCTAAACATTCCCTAAAGAGAGACACAAAATATTAATTTCGCAACTTCTGTTCGAACAGCTGTGGAGACATCGGCCATATTTAACTAACTGTTAAACGAGTTAACTGCCCGAAATCCTACATTTAAAATTAACAAACTGTTAATAATCTGTTAAACCAAACTGGTGTTGAAAACATACAATTTTATTAATTAACAAACTGTTTAGAGTTTAACAGTCGTTAAATTTTCTAACAATACTTGGAAAAACCGGCCATCAATGTTATTTCTGTGTGATATTAATGGATAACAAGCAAGCCTCGGAATTAAAATATAGTTTTCACTAAACAATCTAGAAAATACTTCATTCATGAATGCACGTTTCAGGAATTTCCACACGAGAACCTGGTGCACATCAGCCGCTTATCGAGCAGAAATAGCGGTCGGGCCAGCGTACAAAAGCCCACTTAAAATGGAAGACCATGTTTCTGATAAAATCAGCTGAGTGTAAACAATGAGCAATAAAGTGGAGTATTACTCTGTGCTTAGATAAGATAGAACAAGACGTTGTGCTTAGTCATGCGCAAATGGAAGGCAAGGACGAACCTGCAACTGCAAACTGCACTGGCCAATTTCAGTGAACTGGGAACTTATCTCCTGGAACTCGCTGCTGGACTACTTAAATGAATCCTGCTATTTGAGAGTGATTGTTATTCTCGATTGTTATTACTGTATTATTGGAAGGACAGTAAAGTCAGGTATTCCATCCCAAAGGGTTCGTCTCTGAAATAATCCTGTCCTTGAATGACTGGGCCTTCACGATGATTAACGTCTCCCATCCAAGGCTTGACCACACACTGTGTTGCTGCATTATCCCCATCAAGCAAATACCGTAAAAACGATAAGAATTGTTTTACGATATGAACATTCCATTGAGCTTGTTTCACCTCGTGATGGTCTAGCAGATACCTTGCTAGTCATTGGTCCTGTGTTCAAATCCGCTGAAGAAGAAAATGAAAACTACAATTGGGTATGTTTCAAATATACAGGGCGCTATCCAAGGAACACCAAATATGAGAACATTTTTCAGACGCTTTTCATTTGCGTGCCTGACTTTTGAGTATATTTTTCTTTTGACATTCATGTGGTGTTGGTTTTGGTTTGAAGCTCCCTTTTTGGCAAGATCAACTGTCTTATTACTGCTAGATCACTGAACTGCTATTTCCTTATTCTTATTCTGCAGATTTTGAATTCACAGCGTATCTTGTTGCTTCTCTGGCTTATCTGGACTCTTGGCAGAATTACTACGTTTTTGGATTGCTCTGATCTGAATGTTAAATTTTGAAGGTTTTTCAAGTACAAAAAGATAATTACAACGTGAGGCGTGACTCGTGGTCCACTGCTAGTGTGGTTTCCGGCGAGCGCGTAACCATTGCTACAACACATAACAGTACCACTTAACAATAAATGTTCAATAATTTTGACTCACCATGCTCACAGTCGTTGCTGAAAATGGCCCCCATTTGCTGCCACACACAACTGACATCTGATGATAAATGAACAATTCTTTGAAGTTCCACATCATTGATAGGTTCGATTTATTCTCGTATATAGTATTTTAGTATTCTCGTATTTGGTATATTTGGAATGAGGATTTTTCCTATAAAACCTACCTTTTAGTGTTCTCCATAAATAAAAATAACAGGGTGTTAGATCTGGGTTTCTTGGAGTCCTCAAATGATTACTTATTAGTCTCATAATTTACGTCTTGTTTTCGCACACGACCTTCTGCCTTTTATGTAGGCCTACGTACTGTACTCCAACCACGAGAAAGTCTCCAGGGAATGAGAGGGAGCGGGGCAATGCTGTGAATGAATGTTGATGTCATAAGGTCACACACGTGGGTACTCGTATCTCTATTGGCTAAATCTCACAGCACAAACAATAACATTGATATATACACATTTTTATACTACCCTAGTTACAAAATTAGATCACGGTTAATCTCCTGGTCTTTTAATCCCTCCATACAGGATATAACATATGCAGGAGAGCGCATGATTTTTAAACTGACGTTATAACTCTAATATTATCTACTTCGTTCCAATAGATGACGGAATAGTAAGCACATTCCTTTCACGGTTTATCTCCTGGTTGGAGAACAGTATTGTACATATACACGTTCACGCATTGAGAATTTGTTGATAGATCACTAAACTTTATAACTAACTTTGTACACTTGAAGAATCAAGATTTTGTAACATGACTTGTGACTACAGCGAATGCCATATGGCGACTGAGGATCTACAACGCCGCACCTCTAATAGCCCGCGCATCGCAGATCGCGCAGGGAGCGGGCCGCCAGTAATCCGCCATTTTCCCGCCTCACGTCATAATAATATCTCTGTATCCGTGCATTTTTTTTAGCGCTTCAGTAAAGCGCTTCATTCTTTTGCTGCAGCAAAAAGAGGGTCGAAAAAAACGCAATTTGGTCAGCTGGCTGCAAAATGGCGGACAATTAATACTGGCTTCTATTACTGCAGTAATAAATTTAACCTTAAAAGAACCGAAGATGTTACATAGTTTGGAGTTCTATGATAATGACATGGAATTATTATTACTAGACCTTTTTAACAATAATAAACGTTGCAAAACAGCATTCCGCCATGATGGATCGTGCAGCAAACTCGTAAAGCGGTGTTTGGATTTGCTGCTGCAGCAAATGTAATAACAGAACGGCGCACGGCACCTCGCAGTCAAAATTCGTTGTTCAGCTCCTGCACGACAGTAAAATGCGAAAAGGTAACATGTCCCTCCTGCGCAGGCGTGAAGCCAATACCAAAGTTTTGAGAACTGTGGGAGGAGTCTCAGATTCTTTGTCAATCCTTTGGTTAAGCTATAAATGGTACGTTAAACCAAAGGTCCCGGGTTCGATACCCGGCTCCGGAACAATTTTTCTCTCGAAATTATTCAAATCAACTTTACAGGGAGTTATACCTGAAATCTTGATTTGCATAATACACGTCACTGTTCGTTAACAGAAAACCACAATTTAAGTCACACGGAGTTAGTGTGCACTCGAAGTTTGTTGCTTGACGGTTGTCAGCCCACTTTGAGGTCTGTGGATATAGAGGGAAAAATTGGATCGGTGTCGGTTAGAGTTCCCGAGTAGCTCAGTGGTAGAACCTTGGTACGTTAAACCAAAGGTCCCGGGTTCGATACCCGGCTCCGGAACAATTTTTCTCTCGAAATTATTCAAGCTATAAATGAGTTTGGATGGAAATAACTTGTAGTCAGTGTATTTCATCTGGATGTTGTCACTGCTAGGAGGTATTTTGTATTTGTTTAACAGTTATTTGGTTTTTTCAAGGAAGCTGATGTGTGATTTTAAAGTGTTTTGTATGACTTCTTCCTTCGAATTGCTATCCCTTAATCTTAACATTTTTTTCTTGCAGTAACATTGTTTATGTACAGGGACATCATTTTATTTTTACCAACATTTTTAACATTAACCTGGCTATACTCGGAAACACTGTTTCCCCCTTCCATTACAGGAGTTTGATGTTACTAGTGCAATATGTAAACAAATCATTTTACTAGGTATAGGAGGAGAGAAAAGTAGTGTATCCATTTATGTTGTAGGGAAATACGATATTACGATTTTCAGTTTGATCATCACTTTTACGGACTTTATCAAAATTTTTTTTAAAAAACTCAACTTTTCAGGCGGCTATGTTCGTTATGTAATGTCTACTTTATTTATCATATTAATTATTGATGTTATCATACAATATAGAGAGTGTATTTAAATTGAGGGGGTCATAAGTAAAGGGCTGTAAGTGCACTTAAGTTAGTTTTGAGAAAATGGGGTTTAAATATTTAAGCTTTCGTAAAATCGGTGAAATTTTTTATTTAAATTTTAATGTGTGAAGCGATTAAAATATCCCTTTGCCACTAAAATTTTAGATACTTTAGCTTACACTGGATGCATTTAACTCATGTTATTACGAATGTCACTAGCATTCCTTTGCTTCTAGCCACCTCAATTAAAAAAAAGCTAATCTGAATTTTTAAACAAGTTGCTGAAAATGGTTGCCGTTCATTACAATGCAGGCTTCAATTCTTTACGGATATTATTAAAAACATTTTGAAGCATATTCTATGAAATTGAATTTATCGTTTCTTGAATATAATTGTTTAGTACGATATTATTAATATAGGTTCTTTCTTCTATAGAAAACGCAACCATATTTATGAAACACACTATACACTGCAGTGTTTACTTCACTGCTTGAAGACTTCGAATGCAACAGCGGCCGTAAGTTTGTGTGTCTGACGGGAGCAAGGACATTAGTGAAGGGGTGGGAGTGAAGTACATTCAGAAATGCAGGTACAATAAAAATACAAGTAAAAATAAAATGATGTCCCTGTATTAAGAGTATAACTTTAAAATTCTTATTTTGTATAGCCTAATGTGATTATTACACGTTTCCTACTATTTTTAACTTACCTTGAAGTTATTGAATAGTTTAGCAAAGCGTTTTCTGTGTGAAAATGTGATTTGATTTAGGATGGCAAAAAATGAATGTTCGTTAGGAGCCAGTCTGAATTTTGTTTTGACGCTCACCGCGACTACCGGGAGGAAATCTAAGCCATGTGACGGGGATTCCCCGTTGCTTATCAGCAGCGACCTATTCTATTTTCTTTCTTACTATCTCCAGTAATAAGAGCGTTACTTTATTTACAGATGTTAAATTTTCTCACGTGCTTAGACATACTTGAAATTTGATCTGTTTCATTCATCTTTCTTACAGAAATTTTGCTCCATAGTCGTTCATAGTTTGCCTATCGTCCTATCTTGTTAGTTGTTATCTTAAGAAGTGGAGTTGGGTTCAGCTCTGCGAATTCAGTCATCCTGTTACGCGATTTTCACAGCTAAAGTGCGAGGAAATAGTTGATGGAAGTGTTTGCACTTTAGTGACCGGGGTGTGAAGGTGGCCCTCAGACATCAGATTTACGCTCGTGTGATCTCCAGTTGAGTATGCCCCGAGTGAATGCGAGGGATTTTAGGTCCAGTTTACAAGGCTTTACGTGCCTGCAGTTGGTTCTGAGGAATTCCAATATGCTGTACGTATGGATTTTAGAGAACCGTCATATAAGCCCGCCATCGATCCCTATACTGAGCAAGATTAATCCAGTCTCTATCATCATATCCCACCTCCCTCAAATCCATTTTAATATTATCCTCTCATCTACGTCTCGGCCTTCCAACTAAGACTCTATGTACAGCAGTGGCAAAAAACCGGATCGACCTTGTAGCTGATTTCAGAGCCTTGTTCACTCCAGAGCATGACAGACTGGTAACTAAGACTTTCGTGGTTCGAATCCTGCCTGGGAAGGAAACTTTTTTTGTTCCTTATTCAAATTTATTCCCAATACTTTTCGATTGCTGATAAAATTCATGTTCTGGGAATAATAAGTTAATTAAGTAGTAAAACATCGCTGCAGTGTAAATAAAATATTTATTTACGTAAGAATCCTAGCCCTAATAATCATATGCAGAGAGATTGACAGAATTATTCTTCCATTCGAAAAACGTTTCAGGGATAAATCTTTAACTGAAGACAAGTGCGTAAAACGTTGTATCCCTGTCAAATTGGAAAAATTTCAATGTTTTTGCTGCTAACTATTTATGAGTGGTCTAACATGAGGACGCCTTATAGAGGTTAAATGTATGCCATAAAAATTCTTATGTTTATTGCTCTGTCATAATTATAGAATTTTCAAAACTCAATTCTTTTTTCCTCTTTTAAAAATGAAGTTTAGACCGCTTTTGCGCACATGCCTTCAGTTGTAAAATTGGCCTACGTGAAATACTTCAATAAATTGTAGCAATTCAAGAGATAGGACTTGCAAGGAGCTGAATAAATAGGCCTACACAGAGAGTCGGGAAACATAAATTAAGTAAAGAGTTATATAATATTTATTATACATTATTATTAGTTTTTTAAGTCACTTCTTTGTATTACAGTTTCACACCATCATTTATTTATTGAATTTACTTATTAGGTTATTGTATTACTATGAAGGACATAAATTTCCCGTGAATTATTATCAAATAAGTTGTGTTCACGGCATATCATCATGTTTCACTTGATTTTCCTGTAACGTCAACAAAGAGATCTCATGTTTCTGAACTTGAAATAATAAATATAATAAATAATAATAATAATAATAATAATAATAATACTTTATTGCCAGAACAAAGATACATATTGATTTTTTTAACATAAGAACTCTTTTGCACCCCCAGATAGAGTGTTACTTCTAATTTTTGGCACTCAGAGCGTATTAGTCGGTTTTGTCTTAACGTTTACTTTCAGAATCAGAACTGAGAGAAGACATAGTCACGTTATTTCAAGTCATGACACATCTGTGGTACTTCTGTGTAAATCTAGCCAGATCCTAAATTTTTCTGCAAACATAAATCTTAGTTTTACTATTTTATATTGGCAGCTTCAAATATTTGGGATAGGGGCTTAAAAGAAGTAACATGAGCTGCTGCCAGGAAGTGACAAGAAGGATAGCGATGGTAAAGGAAGCTTTTAATAGAAAACGGAGCACCTTCTGCGAACCTCTGGAAAAAGAACTAAGGAAGACACTAGTGAAGTGCTTTGTGTGGAGTGTGGCATTGTATGAAGTAGAAACATGGACATTACGAACGCCAATGTACATATGAACAAAATGTACAGCAGTGGCGTAGCATGAAATTTTGAGCAGGGGAAGCTAACTCAAGTTGTCTTTCATGCAATATGAGAAAACGTATTACAAAAATACAGTCTTAAAATAAATAGTAGTCAATTTCAAGTCAGCAGTCGAAGATTGGTTGGAACCTCGTAAGTAACACCAATAAGGCATGACCTCAAATGATACGTAGTAAAATATGATTTCACGGTTTACACATATCTCTAACAAATAGACAAGTGTACGTATAACATTAGCTCACTCCCTGTCATACTTAGAGAAATCACAATATTAGTATCATTACGTAAGTATGCGTCTGTCTTTTGGTTGTGTCCTTCATTGACAGCAAGGGAGTCGGTCATTTGTTTTTTAAATCACACTTTTGATAATACAATTGTCCTAAAAAAATTCAAGTAAATTAGTGCCAGGAACTGTTATTTCACTCATTATTTATTATATCAGCCACAATGCACACTAACACTTCAACTGAACACAACTGACGAAAAGGGATAACTCGGAAACTACTTATTTTAAATGTTAAAGCTAGCTTCTTGCGAGCCTTGCGACTAGGGTAGTTTAGTTAGAAAGGGATGGAAAATCTGCGGGGTGGATTACACAGAAGAAACCAGTCTGCTTGGAAGCTGGTGTGTGCAGGCTTCTTGTTTACTGCTGCATCACAAATCATCCTGAGCTGCCGCATCGCAATATTTAACGCGTAAATATAAATTCTATTAAAATTAATAAATAATTTTCTCCATAAACTACAGGTTTATTATGAAATTATTATTAACTGGGGAAGCTGAGCTTTTTAGCTTACATTGACGCTACGCCACTGATGTACAGTATGGTATGAATAAAATAAGTAACTGATGTCATCTTATGTTATTGCGTCCAATCTTATTTTGCGTATTTAAATATTTTAGAAGAGAAGAAATAGGCCTGGTTATTTTAAGGCTGCGATGTAATTTTTTAGTTTGCATCCTAGAATGGGTTAATATCGATTCCATAGTTTCCTACAATGTTAAGCTATAACAGAAGAATGTATGGCAGTAGTGTCACCTATTGAGAAATAGAGGAACTATTCAAAATTTGTTGAAAGTATGGTCTTAAGTTTTGACTTATTGCGTGGTTAGAAAGTTGGCTTACACGATACGAAAATTCTAGGTCAGCTATCTTTGTCTCTGTGAGACACTGTCTAACACACAGTTTCAATATCTGCTAATCAACGAACACGAAGTCTAGTTTTTCATTTGTTTTTATTCAAAACTGTCATTAAATTACTCAATTTGCAAACTTAGTCATACATTGTTTTTCATTCTTTTCTTATTTTATTTATTGTTGCTTTCTTTCTTTGACTTCTATTTCCTTTGTTTTTTTCTTTCTTTCTTTGTAGTCTCTTTTCATGAAATTCGGTATCAGTACAAAATTTCACTGTAAGAGTGTTCGATTACATTTTAATCATAATTTTCCTTACAATTCACCTCATTTTTCATTTAAGGAAAGGTAAGATTTTTTTAAAAACATTTCCGTAAGTTTATAATCCTCAGACCGTATGTACTCGTTCGTTCGACTCTCCTATCTCAATTTTCTACCTGTAAATTTTCGATGTTTACTGGGCAAAGTAGGAGCGGAACAAGTTATAGACGCCAAAGCATCTATTTTTGCGTGGGGCGAAATCTTGGCCAACCATTTCACTGGTTTGTAGTCCGACCAGTTGTAAAACAAAGCAAGTCACTACGTGCCTTGTGCAAGCAATGTTAGTGTCCTAACACTGTCGCCCATAGACGTGTACACAACTTCCGAGATGGTGCTCTTGCGGCTGGCCTTCCTGCAGGGGCAGCAGCACAGATATATGTTGAAGTAGCGCCTGAACTTGCCGCTGCCCACGTACAAGGCGATGGGGTTGACGAAGGCGTTGAGGAATATGACGAGGTAGCCCACCGGTGCGAAGTACACGAAGGCGTCTTGTATCGGCACGCAGGCGAACATGATGACGACATCCATCAAGTAGCCCGGGAGGTAGGTGAGGGTGAAGGCCACGCTGAGCACGGTCACGACCCTGGCACTCCTGGACCTGCGGCGCTTCACCGCCGTCTGGCCGACGCCTTCCCCAGGCATGTTGGCCACGCTCTGCCGCAAGTGCCGGGACGTTATGGCCGACAGGGTCGCCACCGTCACCACGGGGATGAAGTCGTGGGCGAAGAAGTTGAACAGGAACACGATCTTGGCTTTCTGCACCGGGTTGTTCATGAACAGGAGCGCCGTTGGAACTGAGACGATCAGCGCAGCGATCCACACCACGTAGATGAGGACGGGGCTGAAGCGGCGCAGACGTGAGCGGACGCTCTTCGTCATGGAAATCACTGCCAGGTACCGCTGCACGCAGATGACCATCGCAGAATACACGCACACTCCGAGAGACACCGACCACAGAATTAGCAGGCTGACAGCTCTGTGGTCAAACTGCCAGAACGCCTCCCCCACGGAGGGGATGAACATGAAGCTGGCCGTGAGGAGGAGATACAGCATGTGCGCGAAGGCCAGGTTGAACACCATCGTGTTGGTGCCCGTACGCAACTCACTGTGGCGTAGGAAGATCACAATAAGAATTCCGTTGCCAATTAGACCAAAAGCAATGATGAAGCAAGAGATTATTATTAAAGGGTACAGTTTAGCCATGTGTGTATATATTTCTTTATAATCTTCCTCATTTAGAAGTAGCAAAATGTTGCACTCAGAATACTCTGATTTCCCCATCTCTTGACGTCAAGAAAATGTTTCACCCATACAGCAGGAGGACGTGGCGACGAATTGGGAGCAGTTATATTTACCAGAGAAATTAGAGTTACGAATTTCTGTTTCATCTCAGTGGCCTGGCTGACACACTCGTGAACACCGCTATAATTTAAGATCACGTCAAACTGGGCAAGCAGACATGACACACAGTTCAAGTCTTTCAACCCATCACCGTCTTCACTCATTATTTCATCCAGTTTCTTGTCGCAAAAAGTTTCTTTGACTTGTCATCGTCGTCGAAATCAGTTCGTTGACATCGGAGCTTCCCTCTTATGTCCTCAACCACGCGTTGAATCCTGTCCACACGATTCGCAGACCTCCCGCCTTGCTGAAGACACTGTGACATTCTCGTTGCCTCTTGTCGCAGGCCTTCTTGGTCGTCCTGCCGCAGATCCAGGCTGCATATCTCTTGCTTGAATGTAAAACCGCACTCGGCTTCAACCGGCTGCTTTGTTTGAGCTGCTTGCAACTCCACAGAGATCAGCAACAACGCAATCAGGAAGAA
Organism: Periplaneta americana; assembly: GCA_025594305.2. Lineage (NCBI taxonomy): Eukaryota > Metazoa > Arthropoda > Insecta > Blattodea > Blattidae > Periplaneta > Periplaneta americana. Next base: position 65,262,787 of record JAJSOF020000038.1, on the reverse strand, counting down.
CATCTGGAAAAATAATTGATAAGATATTTCATTTAAAAGATAACAAGGCAATTTTAAGGTCTCTTCAGATAAAATTCTTTAAAATACATGCAAACATATTGTTAACTAGCTACAATTTATTTATCAAATTTACCGTAAAAAATGTTATGAATGGCTTTTGATACTCCAGTAGAAGTATAGGAAAAATATTTATGGATACTATTTTGTTACAGAATGTGAGAGACTATGCACAGAATGGACACAAAGTCCCGTTACCCCTATAAATATCTCAAATGTACACAATATTTATGTAATTTCGGTCATAATGCAGACGGGCTATTCCATATGAAATCGATTAGTAAAAAAAACCCGCATTTTTTATGCTCTAATTTTTCCCCTACTTATACAAGGTGCTGAGGACAGTGCATTTTCAAAAATATACTATCGAAAGTCAAACGGTTTTCGTATTGTTGAGCGACAAATTTAGCGTGTTTTAGAAAAACAAGCCTCTTTCAGCGCTCAGAACTCTGGAACCATTTACTGCAGAACATTGAATGGGAGCTCATTTTGAAACTGACATTTGGTAGGTTATGATAAGAAGTAATCCTTATTTTTATTGTACACAGACAGACAGATAATCTGATTTTACTTGTTTTTAGGCTTTTTGATCATTTGTAAAAAGTAAAAAAATATTTAGAAAAAACCTTGCGTTATTAAGAGGGATTCGGCATTGTTTGCTTAGTGGTACGGCAATAAGTTTCGAGGGTATTAAATATATTATTTTCACACGCCTGGACTTGAACGGCGCAGTAGCGCACGCACTGGCCGAGAGCTGAAGATAAGCGAGCATTGGGCGTCATTTTACTCCTGTGTTTATGAAAACTTGTGATAAAGCTAGCACAGCCATGACTGCTAGACGACACATCACGTGTTTGTCTCCTGGCCTTGCTTGTCTCGGCTAGCTCCCGCCTCACAGTCAGCTGGTTAGTTCACGCGCATACTATTTATTTTCTTTATTTGATATTTTCAATACTTTCTTATCAACAAACCATCAGTAAAAAATATGTGTTTATTTGTACTTTCAATGCGGAATCTAATTATATATTTTTCAAATATTTTTTTCCTAGCCAAAGGCGTCTTAATGAGGAAAAATCTAAATTTCTCCATTTCCATAAAAAGTAAGAAAATCTGTTTATATGTCAATATAAACTTTAATTTCTCAGCATCAAAATAAACCATGATTTTGATCATTGGGTGAAAGGGTTTCGGAGCCACAACAGTTTAAAGTTGTTAAATTTATGAAAATACGATGAATTTAAATATTTTTAATTTAAACACTATGAAGTTCTGATGCCTCAAACTTTGCACAAAGCATTGTATCACAGTTCTCTACGTGCAAAAGAAAGTTTCATCGTATTTAGAAATTGTAAGGTCAATTTTCTCTATGTTTCGGTCGATTTGAGATGGAATAGCTCAGTCATACGTTCACTGTTATCTGTTGGAAAGCGCGTGGCACGGCGTTCTTCATTTCATCAACGCTGTCGTACAGTTCCTGTGCAGCAATGCTCTTGATGAAACCCCACAGCGCATTGTCACAGGTTGTGAAGTCAGGACTGCGAGGTGGCCTCATTGAGATGGTTACTAACGGAAATGGCATAATAGGCAGATGCCGTGAGTCATCCATCTTACCAACTCCTCTTGACTGGCCATCTCGCAGTCCTGATCAGCCAGAACCTCAATCAGAGGGGTGTAATTGCTGCCCCCTCGGAGCATGCATTCCATGGTACACGTTACCTGCGGCCGTTGAAACTTGATGGTACGTACGAGTATTATGATTATTACCAAGTCACGGTGTAGGGAAAAAGAGTTAATGTTTCTTGCAAAGTACGTTCGTCATAGATTTTTTAGACATTTTTTTCTAGAGTGAACGAATTTTGTGTTTACAAAATGTGTACAAAAACAGTTCCTCTAAAAACTGTAATCTTGCCTGCCGATCCGGAGTTGCGCTCGGGCGCGGGTTCGATCCCCGCTTGGGCTGATTACCTGGTTGGGTTTTTTCCGAGATTTTCCTCAACCGTAAGGCGAATATCAGGTAATCTATGGCGAATCCTCGGCCTCATCTCGCCGAATACCATCTCGCTATCACAAATCCCATCGACGCTAAATAACCTAGTAGGCTAGTTGATACATCGTCGTTAAATAACCAAGTAATACTTACTTACTGGCTTTTAAGGAACCCGGAGGTTCATTGCCGCCCTCACATAAGCCCGCCATCGGTCCCTATCTTGAGCAATATTAATCCATTCTCTACCATCATATCCCACCTCCCTCAAATCCATTTTAATATTATCTCCCCATCTACGTCTCGGCCTCCCTAAAGGTCTTTTTCCCTCCGGCCTCCCAACTAACACTCCATATGCATTTATGGATTCACTCATACGTGCTACATGCCCTGCCCATCTCAAACGTCTGGATTTAACCAAGTAATAATAATAGTAATAATAAAAACTGTAATCACTTCGGCAAACTTCGGAAGTATTCGTGAGCAAAATTTGATTGCACAGTAGTGAGAATTTCTTACGCACATTTGCGAATAATAACTTCATACAGAGGGAAAAAAGCACAACTCCAGGTTGTAGTTCCTGGAGTCCTGTCTCCTGCCTGAAGTCTTGTGCCACAATTGGAAGTGTCGCCATAGCTGTTTGAATTTGTAGGTTCGTTTGTGAGTTCCCTCTCTGATGAAGACGGTACAGAAAAATCCGCGCAAATCTTGAAGGGTTTAGCTGCTGATGATCATCATAAACATCATCATTCGTCCAGGAATTCAACTTTGAATTCACTTTATTCCAGGTACAGTCAGGCATTTAGTAAGTGAAACTTAATGGGTTAACTGTGCGCCATTTTTAAACACAACAGATATTTTGCATAGGGCTGTTAAATAACATTTGAAAGTTATTGATAAAACTATTAATTTAGTATAGTTAACAGCGTCATTAAATGACACGTAGTTTTTTTATAATACTAATTTAAGCGAAGCTTTAACAAAGCATTCTTCCAGGTCACTGTTTTTGTTACAATAGTCACGGCGTCGAAGCTGCACTCTTACCCCGCAGGTACCTATGAAATATCTACACACAAAGATTGGGAATGTCACGTTTATAACTCAAGCGCTGGCCGCTGGTTTCTCATCCAGGCGACCCCGGTTCTATCCCCGGCATGGTCGTGTTGGAATTTCTGGTGGATAAAGTAGACTTTGCCCGTGTCCCACTGTTAGCGCACCAACAGTCTCCCTCATTCCAGCTGTACCTATTTAAAAACAGGCTGGGGCGAAGTCTGGGAACAGTGCGGGTTTCCGATGCTGATATAGGAAGGGGTTGGTGCTCCGGACCTTGGACTTATTAGGCAGGATGGCCCACCTGTCAGCATGTTCAATCACCTGTTGAACTTGGACAATCATTTCTTATACAGGGACATCATTTTATTTTTACTTCAACTTTTATTGCACCTGAGTTTTTGAATGTACTTCACTCCCACCCCTTCTAACGAAGTTCCAACTGTCCTCCACACAGAACCAAGGCCGCAGTACTGAGTTAGTGATTATAGTACGTTTCAGAAATATGTTCGCGTTTTCCAGTGACGAAAACTTCCAATATTGAATCATATTTTCGCACAGGTTCTGTCGTCCGTTTGCCTACGTCGCCCAATTTCCCCCACCTGCTTCTGCTCGCTCCACTGTAAAGACTAGTGGCTGGGCTTTTTTAGCTCTTTTCTGAAAACATTAATTTATGTTAGGAATTGGACGTCTACGTAATATTATGCAACTGTTTAAAATAACTTAAATAAAAGGGCCTCGTTAAGTAATTAACTATCACATGATCCCCCCCCCGTTCTACGATCCTGCGACATAACCGCTTGGACGGACAGTAGATAGCATGTCTGAGTAATTTTATCTTTTTGGATCGGGCAGAAGTGAAGATTGAATTTACAGTACGTAAGGTACTCTTTTATAGAGTAGATACAGAATTATTTCAACATGAGTTACTAGTACGAAGGACGAAACTGGTAATTGGAATTAGATGCAATAGTCTATAGTGCGATAATATGCACAAAAGAACTGAAGCCTGTATCGAAATGAACGGCCACCATTTTCAAAAATGTGTTTAAATATCCATATTGTGATTATTTTTCATTTTAACTTCATTCTCTATATTGTACGCTAATGTGCTGTAGACAGTATAATATACACTGCATAATGAATACGTCCACATGGACAGCTCAGTTCGTGAGTAAAAACACTCATTGTTAATACTGTACTGTATTTTGATTAAACAAAACCTAATGAAAATTATCACACTCAAAATCGCGATATTTCCTAGTTTACGTAAATGGATGAACTACTTTTTTTCCTGTACCTAGTAAAGTGATTTGTTCGTATTTTACGCCAGTACCATCGAACTCCAGTCGTGGAAGGAGGTAGCAAACGGTGTTTCCGGGTCTCAATCATTAATCCAAAGGTATAGCCAGGTTAATATTTAAAATGTTAGTAAAATAAAATGATGTCCCTGTATAAGTTTCACAAGGCACTTAGGCTCGCTTTGGCCCCCGAGAAGCCTGGCCAACATGAAGACTGCAGTACTGCACACTTCCTGCCTCACCCCACAGGAATCTAGAGAGTTCTAACCGTCATGCAAATGCTGTGGGACTTCTTCGCTAGCTCTGGACTGCTAATTGTAAATAAGTCTAAACTACGTAGGTCATTTGAAATCGAAGGAAGATTTACTTTTGTAAGAAGTAATGCTGTAATGAATAATACTCGTAATTGCAACTCATGACAAAAATATTTAAAAATTATTACTACTATATCAAACAGTTCGTGGACTAATTGCTCCAATTGGTGTTATTTCTCAAGTAACGAAGAACTCGAAAAGAAAATCGTTAAAGCTGTCTTCGAGTAAACGGTCGTTATGCTGTGAATACTTCTAAATAGTATTTTGAGGAAAATTATTGTATTTCATAAAGGCTTTTGACAGAGTGGATTGGAATAAACTGATGGGGATCCTAAAGAAAATTGCTGTGGATTGGAAAGAGGGGAGGCTGTTCAGTAACCTTTATATGAAACAACGAGTCAAAATCAGGATAGGAGAAGAAATTAATTGATGAACTAGTGGACTTACTCGTGTTAAATATGTAATATTTGTCCGGGTTACAGCACCACCATGGTGCGTGATGCACTGAAACAGCTGTAAGCCGGACAAATATTACATATTTAACACGAGTAAGTCCACTAGTTCATCAGTTAATTATATTCAAGTGTTAAAAGTGGTGTACGCAAGATTAAAAATGGAGAAGAAATGTTAGAAGGAAGTGAAATAGGGAGAGGAGTACGTCAAGGATGCTCTTTATCACCTAACCTGTTCAACATCTACTTGGAAGATTTAGTAAAGAACTGTTTTCAGAACATGGTAGGAGTGATAGTAGGAGGAAGAATAATAAAGCGCTCAAGATTTGCTGATGATATGGCGTTGTTAACAGAAGAGGAGATGATACTAAAGGATATGCTACTGGAGCTAAATGACAGCTGTGAGCAGTGTGAGATGAAGATAAATGCAAATAAGACGAAGAGCATGGTCATAGGAAGAAAAATACAGAAGATAAACGTGCGAATTCTAAATGAGGCAGTAGAGCAAGTGGACAGCTTCAAATACTTGGGGTGTACTATAAGCAGTAACATGAGCTGCTGCCAGGAAGTCAAAAGGAGGATAGCAATGGCAAAGAAAGCTTTTAATAGAAAAAGAAGCATCTTCTGCCGACCTCTGGAAAAAGAACTAAGGAAGAGACTAGTGAAGTGCTTTGTATGGAGTGTTGCATTGTACGGAGCAGAAACATAGACATTACGACGAAGTGAAGAGAAGCGAATAGAAGCATTTGAAATGTGGATATGGGAAGAATGGAATGTGTGAAGTGGACAGACAGAATAAGAAATGAAGCTGTGTTGGAAAGAGTGGGTGAAGAAATAATGATGCTGAAACTGATCAGGAAGAGGAAAAGGAATTGGTTGGGTCACTGGCTGAGAAGAAACTGCCTACTGAAGGATGCACTGGAAGGAATGGTGAACGGGAGAAGAGTTCGGGACAGAAGAAGATATCAGATGATAGACGACATTAAGATATATGGATCATATGAGGAGACAAAGAGGAAGGCAGAAAATAGGAAAGATTGGGAAAAGCTGGGTTTGCAGTGAAAGACCTGCCCTTGGGCAGAACACTAAATGAATGTATACTTCTGTAATAAGTTTACAGATTTTCTGAGCTATCCCTACCAGAAGATAGGAGAGCCTTGCCCTGAAGAGATTATATGGCTTATCTTTTACTTATCTAACAGATCTACTTGCGGGTAACAATAATAGTTAGGAACACAATCCGTCCAATGATTTAGGAGAATATCCTCTAAAAAGCGACGACACACCAAAAACACCTGAATGAGGTTAGCTTGAAAACGTTCACTTTCAGAAAACGCTTATAACCGTTATTTTACAGTCACAGTGATTTAGTGCAGTGCTTGAAATGAGAACAGTTATCTACATCACCTCCGTTTGTCCCTGAAGATACTTTGAAAATACCCAAAAACATCACAGCCTCAAATTTGAATGCCACACGTTTGCACTTCACTAAACTGAAAATAAGTGTGCGATGGTACTCACTGCTCAGCTCTGAACACACAACTGCGGCGCTCTGCTAGGCTGGCCGCTAAGTAGGCTCTGATAAGATTATCTGCACTTCATTAGCAGGATCAGACGCTGATGTGACAATGACATAAACATTCGTAAAACAAATTCTATTTAATATCTGTTTATTTAGTTAATAAGAGAGCCACTAAAGACCAAAGCTCGAGCTTAGGGACAGTTGATAACATAATAGGAGTAGCCTGATACATAATTGACAAATATAGGCTATCTACTGTCTTCCTCCGACGAGTCTAGCGCTGGACCTGAGGTATTCTTGCCATCGGTGCGGGGGGTTGCAGGTAGATTCTTTTGTTGCTACAGCCAAGCCGAGCCGAGCGGAGTGGGAAGTATTAATCGTCCAAAAATATGCAGTCTTCAGTTTGTAGTAGTGTGTGAATATTTCATATACATATTGTTTACCTAGGCCTATATGGTTTTGTTATAAATATATTAAATATATTGTTGCAATTTTTGCTCAAACATCTCCCTGATGTTAGCTATGTTAATATTATATGAATTACTCATATTAAATATTTCACCGTTACAAGTCATTTTTAAGGAAACATGCTGTGGAAAATGGGTCAACGAGACTAGTAGATATTTTAGCGTACAATGCTGACACTAAACAGGGCATCATTGTGGACCCCACGATACGTTTTGAAGTAGAATGTCATCAGTCAGCCGAGGTCCACCTTGAGAAGAAGTCGATCTATGAGCCTACAGTCAACTATTTCAAGCTGAAATATGCCTTAATTCACGTTGAGGTATTCGGCTTGCTCATAGGTGCTCGAGGGACTATACCAGATTTTTTCGAAGAATTTCGACGGCAGTTTGCTCTGCCAACATCTCTGAGGGATGACATTCTGATAATTGTGTTAAAAAAATCCTGCCAAAACCTAATTAATCACATGGTGCCACATTAATAGCAATTGTAATTTTTCACGCCCTTTTCTTTGTTTCCTTTTTTTAAATTTAATATCTATGTTTACATATGTATAATATTTTTTGGAGGATATACTGAGTCAGTAAGGGCTACCCTCAATGAGGGGTAGTTTAATATTGTTATTTATTATTTTTAAATTGATTACTTTACAAATTTAATTCAGTTCTACTAATCACTAAATTTTATAGTATGATTCTTCTTTTCGTTTTCATTTATATTATTGTAGTTTTATTATGATTTTTATGTTTATTTATTTTTATTGTATTTGTATTTCTGATGGTGTGATGGCCTTAACTTCACCATAATAAATAAATAAATAAATAAATAAATAAATAAATAAATAAATAAATAAATGTTCTACAATACTTTCCTTCTCTGAACACGTAAGTAGGAATGGTTGTATCTCTATCTCGCCAAAAATACGTTAGAAAGCTAATAGGCATACTGCTCTCGTAAATTGGGCGAATTTTTCAGTATGATTGTACTTCCTTCCAGACTGCCGCTGTCACTGTTCCCTCCCACTCCAGTACCGCGCTAGACTAATCGGAACCATTCCTCTCAGCACTAAACTCCTCAGAGGATGACAGTATGTGCTTTATAAACTGAAATAATAATAATAATAATAATAATAATAATAATAATAATAATAATAATAATAATAATAATAATAATAATAATAGTACAGCAGTGGTCTGCTATATTATAGGCTACTATTTCATGTTATTTTATACCTAGACCGACCACGATTCAATTTTGTGATGGATATATGGACTACAATCTCCTAAATAAAATAGAATAGGTAAGCACATGTAATTACTGGTGCATAGAAATTTGTTTCCCTTGTTTTTGTCTTTGGGAATAGGAAAAACTGCGTCCAAAGCTACCTGTGTTTTTTTTCTTTGATAGTTCAAACTTCATTGCAATGCGCCACTTTCTACCATAATAACCAGGGAAAGGGATTTGGAGTATTATAAAGAATGGTGAAACGTAGTATAGATATTCGTAGCTCAGTGACTGTCAAGCGAACTGCGTCACAGAGCATGGACGAGTACAGTCCACTTCATACAAACTTACACGCAACGTGCTGTAAACGTATTTCAGAATAAACATATGGAATAGTTTAATGACATATAGTGGCCTACATATTTCATCTTGAACTACATGTGTTTTTCTTGGCAACGCACAAGACACCAATAAACAACATTACAAATATACATAATTATTAACTGGCGTTAATAACTCGCGTGTCAGTGGACATATTGATGGCTGATAGACAGTTGTCTTCTGTATTGAACTCGCCTCTGAATATGTATGTTTTTCTGTCGGGAACGTGTTAAATTAAAACCTTTATTTACAATATCATGAAATATGATAATATGTATACTACGTATACTACAGTATTTACAATATATGCAATATACTACAATATTTAAAATATAGTCTAATAGAGTATCATTAAATGTTGAACAAAATGTAGAACCAAACGAAATAGCATTTTCAATTAATGCCATATTTTGTTGATGAAACAATTATTCCTGCTGTGCCTTGTTATAATAAATTGTAAATATAATTTTCAAATTTTCAAAACACAACTTTTCTCTGTTGCAAGGAAGGAAATTTTTTAACATGGAAAAAGTCCGCTCTACATCTACAGAGACAATTGGAGAGTACGTGAAACAAAATACGTCAATTAAATTCACATGTTGAATGGCGTCATTGAGACACGTGTTTGTTAGTGCATCTGAAATCCGACTAAGAATACTGTACCTATCATTTTTAATCAAAACTCTGTTCATTTTTTCACCAACACGTTTTCCTACTTCACCTTCTACTGCATTCAGTTTATTTACAATAGTCCTCATAATATTTATTTGCTCAATTAGTTCTACCCCTGACTTTTCTAACCAAATAATGGCATCCGGTAAATATAAAAATTTGACTTAATATCCGTGACTTCTTTTTTGATTATTCTATCATTTAGCATTCCTGTCATATTTGAATCGCAGCCGCGTCACAAGACTGGACCACTTTCTTCACAGATTGGAGCTGATGTGCGTAATAATAATTATTGTAAGCTTCTAACCATGACCCCCATCTCTTAAGAACTGGACATGGAGGAAGCGATAATTTAGGGAATTGTTTCCTGAATTTTGAGACTCGATCTGAGCTTTTACAAATACAGTCTTTCAATTTTGTATTGTTAGTTGGTTTCACTTTCGGCATTGTACCTGCACTTCACTACTCTGAACTGCAAACCTGCATGTTGAAGTTCTTATGCCACAACTGTTCCGTTCACCTGTTGTTGACGTGCAGAGATCTGCGAGTATGTCATGGAGGGGAGGACTTGGTATAAAGGGTTGTAAACAAATGGCTGTGTAGATGCCAATACTAGCTTTTACTACTCCAAATTCCGTTCCCTAATAATAACATATCCCTGAAGTGTACAGTTGGTACAATATTGACTGGATCCCTGATTTTAATGTAAAGCACAGTATCACCTGAAAATAGATCAAGAGAACACAAAGGCAATTTCGGAATGTCTCATGTATCCTACAGTTTGTATAATACTGGTCCAAAAGTTGATCCTTGAGCTACACTTGCTGTAATATTTCCGGTAGTTTAGGAAGAAACGCCTTCAATCTTAACGTGAAATGATTTGCTTACTAAGTTATTATGAAGGATCATAAATATAGGACACGAGTTGTAACAACTTATAAGGTAAACGCTTTATGCTATACCTTATCAAAGACTTTATCTACATTAAGGAGGAGAGCTGCCGTTCTTTCTTTCTTAATAAATCCCGCTGTAATATCTTGAATTACTCATAGCAATTGGTCTATATTTGGCCAGTCACGAAGGAATGCGTATTGTTCTAATAGTATTGTACTATTCACTGCCTTTTCAGCTTCAAGTAAGGGTACTGTGTTCATACCGTGTCAGATTGTTATTTCCTTATAAAAATCTATAGTAAGTAAAATGCTTAGAATGGGTTTCAAAACTGCATTTACAACTCTCTAAAACCAATAGTGCAGGAACCTCAATCAACTTGCTTCATAAACTTTACGCCAGCCAAGGAAGATACATCACGTAAACATGACACATTACACACTTTCCGGTGGGCGGTGTAATTCCACATTGAACTGCACAATATCGTGTGTTTAATAAATTAAATGTATCTAACATATTTACTTATATAGCCCCTGATATAAGTTCTTATTTTTAGGATACTAGCCGTACCCGTGCGTTCCGCTGCACCTGTTAGAAATAAATATAAAGTAATTACATAATTAAAATAGGACGTTTGATCCAGGGAACATTCGTGTTTGATGGAAAGATAAATAGTTTAATATGTTACTTAATTTAAATTGTATTTAAATAATTAAAATGCGGTTATTTTGGTCCAGAGACCAATCATTTGATGCAATGACAATTCCTTTAACATGTTTCTTAATTGTTATTACATGCAACCATAGTTTAATGAAGATTGACATATCATTTAATTTTAATGTGTATACTTTATATTACTTGTTATATGTTTCAGAAGTTACTGTAATAACATTGTAGAATTTTGTCCATCTAGAGAAACTACACTTTCCAATGGTGAAACAATTATTATACAATTAAATTAGCTTCCCTTATTACTTCATACAAACACAGAAACATTGTCTTAGGCTATGTTTCATAGCTTTCGATTGTTGTTGTCCAAGGCCCCTTATAGACGAAGTCATTTGTTTTTATTTCAGTACAGCGCCTTAGATGGCGTTGTTATTGTAATTTTAAAACTCACTTATCTCTTTAAATATCAGTCCTATCATAATTTTGTATAGAATAAAACTTATCGGAAATTATGTTTAAAGAAACTTTTGTTATGTAATATTTTTCATGAAAATTAATAATAAGCGAGATATTTCTATTTATTTAATTCAGGCCCCCTTATAACCCCCCTTTTAAATAAAGTATTTTGAATGCCATATAGTCTAAAATATAACTTACAACGAACTTAATTTATATTCCAATTTTCATATAAATCGGTTCAGCCATTATCGCGTGAAAAGGTAACAAACATCCAGACAGACAGACAGACAGACAGACATACAAACAAAAATTTCAAAAAAGCGATTTTCGGTTTCAGGATGGTTAATTATACATGTTAACGCCAATTATTTTTGGAAAATCGAAAATTACCAGAAGAATTTTGGCTTCAGATTTATTATTAGAATAGATTAAAAACTTTGTAATAAATTCTTAAGAAACACAAACATGCCCTCTCCTTGTTTGCGATTAGTTGTTCGGCATATTGTGACGGATTCACGATACGTGAAAACGCACATAATAACAATCCCATAATTCTGACTGTCGACGCGCGGATGGATATTAAATTCCTCGGTGAATTTCGTTAAGCGCCGATGTACAGAGCGTTCTAGTCTACTGTATTCACCGCATGGCGAGCGACTAGCCTCCAGGATAGGAATCAAATGGGTACGAAGAAGGGAGAAATGCAAGGAGACGTAGCGTCAGCTGCAGGTAGGCCTACATGATCACTAACAAGAAAGAAACTTTCAGTTTAAGAAAACTGTTATACTCGTGTTTCGCAGTTTAGGGCAAAATAACACAAAAGCTTCCGATCAGGTTACTTAATGGACCCATTCACAATGATTATGTAAAGCACTAACGTCTCTATCGATAAAAGATGCAGACGGTAGTGCTGTAAAGTGTAAACCAAAATTATAGTTGTTTGATGTAAACATTTAAACGCTAACGCGGGAGTTCGCAAACTGCAAGCTTTCATATCCGCGTCAACATGATTAGAGAAAAAAACACTATCGCACTGCTCAGAAACAAGAGAAGGACGCGCTAAAATGGAGTCATTTAATGGGAAATTGATCATTATGTTTCAAAATCATCGTTGTCTTTACGACAGAAACACGAGTCCTATAAATTAAAAGAAAATATATGGAAACAAATAGCTTGAAAAATGAAATTTGAAGGTAGGTTCTAATTATAATATTAATTTAATATCTTTCCACGTTATGAGAAATATAAACATTACAGATTATTACCTGTTTAAGTTGTTTTCTTTTCATGTAGGAACATACGTTGCACTGCTACATCGTCGTTCATCGTAGAAGCATCCATTTCGTTTTGACGTCAGCGTTCTGTGGGCAGTTTCCTGTTTCGTGCTAATGTTAATGTTTTCATCGTGGGTGGGCTCTTACACAAGTTTCAGAGAATGTTTCAATATAATGTACATCAATAAGTTTACAAACATGCCGACTACAATTGTTTGCATATTTCTACATTCTTATGGAAAAATGTCAACTTTTATCTTAAATTTTGTAAAAATGTCTTCAGGAAGTAAATTACTTCAACCACAGTCTAAATTAAGTAAATTTTGTAAAGCTATAAAATAAAAATCTTCAGTTTTGCAATAATTTGAAAAAATATCCAAAATGTCAACTGTATTCCAAATTGAAGAATGCCGGGTTTGAAAACCTCGTTTGTTTATTTATTTACAAATTATTTAATTATCTCTTTATTGGTTTATTTATTTAATTTAAATTATTTGTTTATTTTTGTAAAAAACTATAATAAAAATCTATTTATTTAATTATTTGTCCATCTTATTTTCAAACATTATATTTTACTTTATCTTTGTATACCTATTTATTTAAATATTTCTTATTATTTATTTATTTATGTTTGTTTATTTATTTACTTATTCAATTATCTCTTTATTGGTTTATTTATTTGTTCATTATTTGTTTATTTACTTATTTGATTTATTTAATTATTTGTGTATTTATTTATTTTTACTTGTTTACTTTTATTTATTTTTATATTTATTTATTTATTTTGTTTATTTATTTATTTAATTATTTACATATTTATTTGTTTTTATTTATATGTTTTTAATTTATTTATTTACTTATATTGTCTATTTATTTATTTAATTATTTATTTATTTATTTATTTACCTTATTTAGTTATTTGTCTATTTATTTATTTACTTATATATATCTTTATTGTGTTAATTATTTATATATTTTATTTATTTATTGGCCTATTTATTTAAGGTCTTAATTAAGGATATGCTAATTTTAAATAAAATCTTTTAATTTTAAGTTTAATTTTAAGGTCATCTTCTAAGATTTTATTTTATGATTGATAATCAATGATGCTCAATTATTACATTTTACTTTATAACAATATTAATATTTAATTAATTATATTTTTATTTGCTATTAATTTCCGGATCCTCGTGATCATCCTTAATTAAGGCCGGACGAGTTATTCCTCTCTCTCTTATTTAATTATTTGTATTTAATTTGTTTCTTTTTGTTTTTTTTTTTTTTTTTTTTTCGTTTGTCGTTTGTTCATTTATTTACTTAACTTATTTGTCTATTTATTTGATGACGCCCTATCAACTGCAGGGTTCCCCAAAGTCGATGAATTGTGATAGTGCATCTCCTTGCTTCAGCCCGCAGTGAATTGGGAAAGCATCAGATAGAAACTGGCCTATACGAACTCTGCTGTACGTTTCACTGAGACACATTTTAATTAATCAAACTAGTTTCTTGGGAATACCAAATTCAATAAGAATATCATATAAAACTTCTCTCTTAACCGAGTCAAATGCCTTTTTAAATCTATGAATATCTGATGTACTAATAGACTAATGTTCTCCGCTGCTCTGCTGGCTAGTAGTACAAGTAGTGGGTGTGATAATTAACTGAAATGATATTCTTACACACACTGGTATGTTAAAGGCACTTTTATTTCACTTTGAAGTCCGATATTTCCACATCAGTATTACATATAGAACTATTTGAAATGCAAATATCCATATGACGATGGCGAGAAGGTCTCTCTCGTAGGAGGCGTACTGCATGTCGAACTCCTCCAGAATATCTGCAGGCGACTTCAGGCGGCAGTACGGCTGCGAACACTTCAGGTTGGGTCTGTCGAAGCCGTACAGGGACTGCATTGCAGCCTGGAATGCGTAGCGGTAGTAAGAGAAGATGGTGAAGACCCTGAGAGGACCTGGCAGGTCCCTCACCCTGACGAAGAAGCCCGACAGCAGCAGCATGGGGTTCTGCAGGATGCCGATCAGGAAGATCCCGACCTGCAGAACAAGGAAGCTTGACTGAGTATTCTTAGATCAATTCCAACATACAACAGACCTTTGCGTTCGTGTTGCGTGAATACGTCCAGTGCTCCAGGATGTCGTCCCAGAAATCGACCGATACAGTTTCAGGCCAGTTTTGTCGCGCATATTTCTAAACAACATCACGTATTTCAATGAAGTAAGCTCGTTCGACACCCGAAGGCTCAATGTATCTAGCGATAAGCGGCACGGAGGAAGTTACACGATTTTGTAGGTCGCGCGGCAACCGAGGCAGTGTAAAGGCCCCTTCACAATGAACATTAACGTAAACGTTATAGTAACGGTAAGGGTAAGCAGTGAAGTCATCATTCACCATGGAAACTTGACGTTCCCATAAGGCTATGAATTTAATTTTATGCTCGACCATGCCGAAATGTAGTAATTATACACCTGGTAGCAGTCCTTTAATGCATGTCATTAAAGTACACCTACTCATTAAAGTACAGGTGTTTTCAGCCAATGACAACTCAGCTTACTTTCAGTACAAGTCATTTGTACCGTTAAAAACCGCAAGTATCGATTATTCTCGGATATGCAATCGAAAGACAATTAGCGAAAAGTCACGGAGGCTGGAAATCCAATACTGTCGCAGAAGGTTATGTTCTGTTACTATAATAATTAGCGTTAATTGTAAATAATATTCAAATAAATACAATTTGTCATCTCGTTTTTCAATGTCGAATTCAATAATCAAGGTTATAACAAGTTTTCAACGGGATTATTATATCAAGGTCAACGACATTATTGTTCCTCGGAAAAAATCAATACTTTTGCGTCTGCGCACATCTCACAGTTCACGACCTGGAACAAGATCACTTCCGATCTTGTCAGATACAAATGTATACATCTGAATAATTTCAAGTTAGAAATATGGTCGCTTGCGCTCGTTTCATAAACATCCATATTCGCTTCTTACTTACTATCATTATAGGCTCGTTGCATAATGTACTATTGACGTACATATTTTATTAATCAGCAGAATAAAATTAAAAAAAAGAAAAACACAGATATCACAATATTTGGAACTTCATATTTTCTCTCTAACAATAATTTTAAATTGATTTTCTAAAATAAGGAGAATTAGCAAATTGAATGTTTGGTAATTTAGCTGTTATCTTGTTATATAGCCTTGGACCGAAGTTGCTACTGTGATTATAAGCTACAGTTGTGGAACATTTAGGTTCTGTCAATCATATGTTGTCTGATCTTTTAGTTTTATATTTATGTGAATACAAATTAAATATATTTCGGTTTTTATGTACGAAATTCAATAATAATAATAATAATAATAATAATAATAATAATAATAATAATAATAATAATGGCTTTATTAAGACATATTTATTATTTTCGTAGCTGTCTTATTGACATGAACCAGGATTAAAATTTGCTTACATAGTTGAACATAAAACTGAATCAGTGATGTAATAACATTTTTCTGATACAATTTAGGTACATAATGAGATCAAAAGAGGTATTACATAAAATTTACAACTCATAAAATAAAAATAAACATAGTGTAATACATATTTTTATTGTTAGAATCAAATATCTAATCACACAAAAACAGAAGCCGATAATTCAATAAAAAATGTACACAGTAAAAATAAAAATAAACACATTAAGTATACATATTGGTATTAGATTACAAGTAAGTAGGATTTACGTAATTAAACCAGAAACCGACAATTGAATAAAATGTACACAAAAAAAGTGATAATTAAAAAAACAAAGATACATATTGGCGTTGACATGATAAATAAACAATTTATATTGATTGATTACACAATAAAAATAAGAAACAAAAAAACAAATAAAAATAAATATAATGGAACACATTGTATTAAATTTTGCAACGCGTTAGATCTGGCAAAACTCTTATCATAAGATATTTTCTAATTTACATTTAAATCAGAATATTAAATTATTTTCTGACTTCAGGCGGCAGAAATTCCAAGTGACGAGCTAGCATTTTTAAAGATGAAGAATCTTTGATGATGATGTAACAGTGGTATTTCTGCGTTGTTAATCATTTGTGACCGAGTATTTAAGTCAAATATTTTCAAAACTTTCAATCGGACAGATAAGTAAGAGAGATAGAGGTATAAAATTCGATTTAAGACAAAATTCTGTAAGGAAAATAAATTTCTCCCTGAAAATTTAACCTGAGCCAAATTGTTATAAATATCTTTGAAAAATATTGAAGTGCAAAATGGTCAAAAATGAAAACTTTATTGTCAAACGCACTGGCATTAGAAAACAAAAACAACATTGTTATAAATTTTAATGGATATCAAATACTTTAAATTCAGAATGAAGCAGTTCTGGCCATCCTGAACATAGCTTATTAAGACATTATTATTTTCTGTCTGTCTCTTTCCTTTGACATGAACGCTCAGACTACTCCTGGGCACAATCCCTTCCTATAGTGCCGTATTGTAATGTAGCCTAGCTTGTACTAATGCGAGGTAAATCAGTCGTAAAGTAATTTCCTAGAATAACAAAATAGTGAATAATTTTTCTTAATCTAATGCACAAAAAAACATGCTTATCCCAACGTAAATGTTGGTAGATTATTAACATTACTAAATTAGAAAGCTGGGTTACCTGTGCTCCAAAAGCCGCACCAAACACGTAGCCTAGGAGCTGGCCTAGAAATGCCAGCAGTATGCAAATGGACCAAAGCCTGATGATTCTGGAGCCCTCCTGGGGCTGGCCGGACAGGGCGTAGCTGGCCAGCATGAACAGCGTGGGGCAGAGGATCTGGAAGAGCCGAGGAAGTACAGGCAGTGATCAGCAGTTAGCCATGCGACCATTACGATGCTTGTTATTGGGCTGTAAACGAAGTAAGGACAACACAACACCGGATCTGTAAGTTGTGTCTCTAAGGAAGTGCCGTAGCTTAGCTGAAATGCATATGCCCACGTGCATCAACGTCAGTTAGTGTAACCACCGGTTAAAATTGTCACCTAACCTCTGGTTAAGCATTTTTACCAGGGGGTGCTCATACGGCTATGCGCAGACACGTAAATTTTAGACAGTTGACGCATGACGTCACCGAGGAAGCTAAACAATTGGCAGTATGAATTAAAAGCTAGCTATAAGTTGTTTTCTAGCAGTGATTCTGGTTACGTGTGCCCTAAATGTGACAAATCTGCACTCATAGTGGAATATTTCCAAATAAAAATGTGTTATAATGAACTGAATTATATTCATAGCAGTTACTGTTGTTAATTCGGGCTTTCACGTGTTTTATAATCGTAGTATATAGGTTATGTATTTAAGTTAGCCCACGTGGTATTAAGTTAATTAGTTTATTGTAAATATTTTGTGCCTAAAAACATATTGCATTATTTACCATGCCCGGTTGCGCAGTGTTTTCGTGTAAAAATTATAATCGTAAGACTAAAGGTTCAGATTTAATTTACCACACCTTTCCCAAGGATGACAGTGTTTGTAAGCAATGGATTCATGCTTGCAGAAGGAAAGACAAAATCAACATTAAAAATGCCACCGTGTGTAGTGTTCATTTTCTACCAGAAGATTATGAGAGGGACCTGAAAGCCGAGCTCTTGAACATTAAACCTAAAAAGATGCTTAAAATTTCTGCAGTTCCTTCATTGCATCTGGACATCGATTCAAGACCAAACAAGATGAATATAGAGGCTTCATCTTCACACCAGCCAGAGTCACCACAAATTACGGTAAGTGACAGACAGACAAGGCAGATTAATCGACATTCAAGAAAGCGAGGGTTTGAGAGATTGAAGACACTATCACCCAAGAAGAAGAAGTTTGATGTTGGTACAATTACAGATAGCACTAGTGACTCAGAAAGACATTTGAAAGCACGGTTAGACAAATTAGAGAAAGATAATAAACAAATGCAGACTGAAATGAATAAGTTAAAACTTAAAATAAGTCACTGACCTTGGCTCTGAGCAGGAAAAGTAAACATATACAGCAACTTGAGAACAGAATTAATGCAAAGGTAAAAGAGAGAGTTTCCATTGTTTTGAGAAAAATTTTTACAGAAAACCAGATCAAGAACTTGTTGGTGACAAAAAAGAAGCCAAAATGGACAAGAGAAGATATAAGCAGAGCCTTGACACTCCGCTCAATATCGAGGAAATGCTACATATATTTAAGGCAAAGTGTAGGAATCCCTTACCATCACTGTCAACTCTAAGGCGCTGGGTTTCCAATTCCTTTAAGTGCAGGCCTGGCATATTAAGTGATGTTTTATTTATGATGCAAACTCAATGCAAGAATTTAACAAAAAATGAACTTTTATGTATCCTGAGTTTTGATGAAATGAATGTGGATGCAAGAGTGTGCTATGACCAAGATGAGGATAAAGTTTATGGGCCCCACAGCCAGGCACAAGTCGTAATGGTTCGAGCGCTATGCAGTAATTGGAAGCAGCCAATATTTTTGATTTTGACGTTACAATGACAGGATCACTGCTAAAAGAAATCATTTTAGAAGTGCAAAAGGTGGGTGTTGTTATTGTGGGAGTTGTAAGTGACATGGGTGGGAAAACAAGAGAGTCTGGAAGGATTTGGAAGTAGATCACAAGAAAAGTTGTTTGATAACCCCAGTGATGACACCAAGCGCATATGGGTTTTCCAAGATGTGCCACACATGATAAAATTATTGAGAAACCACTTCATTGACGATGGTTTTACTTTACCCAGTGGGAAGATAATTAACAAAACCATTATCGAGAATATTTTATCTATGGATGGAGGTGAAATAAAAATCTGCCCGAAACTGAAATATAACCATCTAATGGTATCAGGTAGAGACCGACAGCGTGTCCGTCCTGCATGTGAATTATTTTCAAATCACGTTGCAAAAGCCATTAGTTACCTCTTGCCAAATGAACATGAAGCATCAGAATATTTCAAACTTGTTAATGATGTTTTTGATATTTTCAATTCTAGGATTCCGGACAGTGAACAAATTCCCATTGCAAGTGGTTTTGGCATACATTTTAAAGACCAAGAGAATATCCTAAGGACATTTCATACCATGTGTGAAAAAATGAGAGTTGGCAAGAACACTTCACTGCTTCCTTTTCAGAAAGGTTTTATAATGTCCATTAGATCTTTATTAGGTTGTTTTTCTGACCTCAGAAAATTGTATGGGCTAAGCTACATCTTAACTGCTAGACTGAACCAAGACTGCCTTGAAAATCTTTTCTCTCAAATAAGAGCATTGGGACGCACTTACGACCATCCCCTTCCAGTAGAATTTAAAAACCGTTTGAGGCTGCTTATAATGAGTCGCAACATTTCAGACATTTCGTTCAATTCCTCAGCTGTTGAACTAGAAGCAGATACAATTGATTATCTTACTTCTAACCTTTTGCAGGACTTCTACCAGACATGACAGAGGCATTGGCAATGATAGAAAATGATTCTGAAATTTCAGAAATTACTGTTGAAAACCTTCCTGAAGCAAGAGTCATACAAAATGTTTCTGAATTTTCCAGCGAAGGTCTACGATATTTGGCTGGCTATATTGCTTTTCGCTGTCGTTAGGGGATCCTACAGGCCAATTAATTAGTGTTACACCAGATGCATTGCCGGTACATCAGGGCTGGATTGAAAAACTGTCTCGAGGAGGTCTGCTCAAACCATCAGATGAATGGCTATGCACAGTGAAACAGTTTGAAGTAGTGTTTGTAGGAGTGCATGGTGATAAATTAAACTGCTGCAACGTCATTAAGGGCATGTGTAACATTCTCGCACAGAAGTTTCCACATGTACATCCATTAATAATTAAAATATATACAAGAACAAGGACATTTATCCGCATTCGTTCACTGAATACGGCAGCGAAGACTGCAAGAGCAGCGGAACTACAAAGAAAGAAGGCACGTAAATGGCAAGCTTCTGCTAGGCGCTGACAAGAGAGAAGAATTCATTCCAATCTTCAGGGAGGAGGAAAAGGTATGTGATATAAATACCTACTTAATGATTATTGTGTTTGAAAATATGCAGCCTATTTTCAAACATAATAAAGTGTTCACAACTTCACATATTCATAGTCAATGAATGGCATGAGGTGGCTAGCTTTATTCTCCAACCGACTTCACCCCGTGGAGTCATGGTTATTTTAAATGAGGCTGAAAGGGCTCTAGGGCCAATCTGGGTCCAAAGATGTCAAGCATAATATGTTTGTAACATTTAATATAGTTTATAGTTTTAAGTGAGTTATGTTAATAATCAGCTTAATGTGTACTATAACGAGTATTTGAAAATATAGGACTAATGATATAGTAATATATATGGAAAAATTATGTGCCTATATTAATTAAAATACATACGCCTACTATCAGAAATAATTAGGCCTACCCATGGCTTTATTATTTCTGCATGTTCTAATAATATTTATTAATGTGTTATGTTTTCTGTCATTGTTATTATGTTAGGAAATTATTAGCATTCACTTTGTAATTGTTCTATTTAATAACGAACATTTCTTATGAAGGGTAACTATATTTTCTGATACAAAAATATTATTTCGTACAAACTCTTCTCCAGTTTAGAAGATGAAATTACTTGTAACACATAGGGATAAGACACGCTTAACATAGTTTCCTTTTGTGAGTGGTACATTTTTCCTCACAAATAAAAGTTAAACAAAAAACAAATTGTCGTTTAAAAGAATTTTGTGCGATAACTTGTTACAAATACTTCGGTGCTAGGAGGCCATAATGCATCCCGTGGCTAATGAGCTTCCGAAGTGACGTCACGAGTTCGTCTGCTAGCGGAAATTGCCGAGTGGCTCTACCTTATAGTAAATCCATATACCTTGCATTTTTACAGTGGATCGACCTCGGTTACGACTTAAATAGGAGGTTAACCACAGTAATCTCTAACCGGCCATATTCGAGCGGTTAAAGGAGATAACCAGTGATTAGTAGAGCAAGTAAAGCAAAATGGCGGCCAGAGCCACAGATGTTTATTTCGAAGACGATTATTATTGTACAGTACTTGAATTACTTGGATAGAGCGTGAGCGTGAAGGTTCTATAGTGGAAAGAGAGAATTCTTACGAGGAATTAGGTGACAGAAAATTTCAGGAGGGATTTCGTTTATCAAAATCTACAAATGGATCACTTGAAATAACACAAAAAGTCATATTTCTCCTATGGTTCGGCTGCTTGTATTACGATTCTATGTAACTGATATTTTCTGTATTTTAAGGGGGAATACTCGAATGTCTCTTTCTCTACGTCACTGGCTGAACAAAGAGAGGTTATTTATGGATCTTAGGATAATGAACAGTTCCCTCGTGTAAATGAGGTGCTTGATCGTATACACATTGCTATTAATCTTCTGCATCCTTTTCCTTTATAGAGATTCCATCTTTTTATATAATATATTTAAATTCTAGTAATTAAGTCTAGCGACACTTCAATCACACATTGGGATATAATCATTTTTGCATTCAATTTTCTATTTTGTACGATTTTAACCTAACAGCAAAGAAATGCAACTCGCAAATATAACAGCGCCCAAAGGCAAACAAATGCAAAGCGAAAATGTAGGACACGTTCATTTCGATGTAGAACGGAGTGAGCGCAGTCATTTTTAGACGTTGACTATTATCTTTGCAGCGGTATGGATGCTTTCCTTTAGTCATTTTGTAGAAACAGTACACCAGCATAGACTTTACTCTGGTTAAATGAGGCGTCAGCTAGCCATGTTTAAGTAATCGGTGATTATGAATGGTGCACACAAATTACATTTCAATCACTGTTACTGTTTAACCGTCGTTTCATAATCTACGATTACTGCGCTTTTAACCGATGCTGATATACTTCGCCAATAGTCGCGTTTGAGACCGTTCTTGAGGATATTCCACAAAGTTCGTATGCACGATCAAGTTTTTGATTGGGTGTGAGAAAAAAATGGCGGCTAATATAGATGACAATCGAGTTTCTTCAATGTAGGCCTATTGGAAATGAAAATGACTGAACAACGACTGCCAGGAACATATTTTAGAGACAATGAAAATTCACTAGAATTTTCCAATGATTGTATTACATTCCAGTCCCGCGCCGTGGCGTCGTGGTCTAAGGCACCTCGCCTAGGATTCGCGTTACAGAATGCGCGCTGGTTCGAGTCCTCATGGGGGAAGAAATTTTCTCATGAAATTTCGGCCAGTGTATGGGACCGGTGCCCACCCAGCATCGTGATGCACTTGGGGAGCTACGATAGGTAGCGAAATCCGGTTGCGAATACCAGCTATAACGGCTGGGGGGATCATCGTGCTAACCACACTATACCTCCATTCTGGTTGGATGATCGTCCACCTCTGCTTCGGCATGTGGGCGTGAGGCCAGCAACCGGCAGGTCGGTCTAGGCCCTTCACGGGCTGTAGCGCCACGGATTATTATTATTATTATTATTATTATTATTATTATTATTATTATTATTGTATTACATTCCACGGTATTCATATATTATGGCTTCACAGCTAGAATATGGAACATGTAAAAAAAATTTTAATAGTAGACTACTACGAAGTCTTAATTATAGTCACAGTCTAGTTGAAATATTACGTACCGGTACATAAGAGTTTTACAATATAGTCTACTAGTACAACACAAAGTTTAATATCAATACTTAATACTTAATAGAAGACAGAAATAGGCCTATTCATGAAGTGTTATTGAATGTCATAATTCACCTACAGAATAGAAGGCGTGAGAAATTAGGTACTCCTTTAATTTGACCCTAAATAATCTTATGTTTTGAGTTTCATTTTTTATATCGATAGGGAGGCTATTAAAAATTTTTACTGCCATATAACGCACTCCTTTTTGATAGCACGATAGACTTGCCGATGGAGTATGAAAGTCATTTTTTGACGTGTATTTATGCTATGAACTGTTGAATTAGTTACAAAGTTTTCACGATTACATACGAGGAAGATTATTAAACTGACAAGCCATGGGCAGTTTTACAAACGCTACAGATTTACAAAGGACACCATTCTGAATGTATTTTTATTCATTACCGGTTGAAGCATCAAGGAAAGGTCGTGGTCTTCCTGTTGTAAGAATTCTGGAAGTCGTGACTGCCCTAGTATGTATTTTATGCAGCATGAGACTTTCAAGTGCGTGTAACTTAAACTTCATCATAATTAGGCAAGACACTAAACTGTGTTTGTCAGGTTATAATAGCTGAACTAGCCTGTTACAAGTTGATGACAACACGGATCTTAATTCGCGGACACTGGTCACGTGATTAACAATGACGACGTAAATGTATGTTGGGGGTTTCCCGACAAGAAAACGAATGTTGGGTAATCTCGTGATATCGGACCTCCCGACTCGTGTCTTTCACAGCATAGCTACGCACGTAAAGTAACACAACGTGCTTCTCTTGAGATGACAGTAAATAGTAATATGCGTTACAAGAGCGGTATGTTGAAGTTTTCATGTTCGAGGAAAAGTTTGAAAAAGCGAAACGTAGTTTTAATTTCCGAGAATTGAAAGAAAACATACCGCTCGTGTATCGTACATTATTTTGTGCGAAGATCGTAATTAGTTGCAATGGAATCTCCATCTTGGTTTCTGTTCAATGACGGCAAATTTGCAAAACAAAAATATCTATCTTTAACATTGTTGCTTTAAAATGTTGTCTGTGTTTACTATACTCTATACTCCAGCAGGCCGTGATATACGTCTGTCTTTTTTTTCCCCCAGTCTATGGAATCTTGTTGATTTTTTCACGGCTTCCTTAATGTTACTTGCATCACGAGTGCAGAAACTTTAGTGGAGTTGTAGAGTTTACTTAATTTTTGCAAATATTTAAAAACAATAATTAACAGTGCAATTTAGGTGAAATTGCAGTGGTAAGTTTCCAATTTATAATTATTACTATATTGAACGTCTCTAAAAATAATATGTTAAGAGCCTAAAGCAGTAAAATCAATATTAAGCGGTAAGAAGAGGGAAATTGTTATGTGTGTTAGGTTGGGAATACTGAATGTGGAATTTTAGACTTTCCGCGGATTGGTTTTGTGCGGAAACCAAGCAAATACGCACGATCTCGCACAAAATACATTACTATCTTCTTGCATTGCCCCCCTCTATCCCAAGCAGAGAACAACAATAACTGGTACATACCTGCAAAGGAACTTCGGCAATCAGTTTAGAAACACAGTATGAGTACAGCGTGTACCAACTATTGAGATGCTCCCGTCCAACTATCCCAGCCTCCATTGGAACTGAAACAACAGCATACTGTTAAAGCTGATTCTCTATTACATCAGTCTCAAAATAATTATTGTGAAGGGCAGTTCATAGCCCCCTCCCCTAGTTACGACCATATTTCGACTTCGCATGCCGGTAGTAATACCACAGTCTAGTATATACAGTCACGAAGCTTGAGTTGTGAGGTGCTACAGTCGAGCCGTTCTTATTTCCGGCAGCAAATCACACGACAGCTTCTGGTCAGCTGACACGCTGCTTCACTGGCAGTGGTTGTCGTCAAGGTTATGCAGACGACATACCGCTTCCCGCTCGCGGTGGATGTTACTGTGTTGTCAAATCTACCCTTGTACTCTTAACGAAGTTTTAGCACATGTGTAGTCTTAAACATCGAACGAAAAATTATTTTCTACGATAAATAATTAGTAATATATGAATATATAATATTATATATTATTGTTATTGTTGATCCTAGCATCCCAGGACACAGAAGACTTACCATGTTGTGCTATAATTGGTTTTTACGACCATTTGAAGTAACGATTTTCGTAAATACAGAAACAATATTAGAAATTACTAAAATGGGAGAAAGCTGTAAAATATAATAAATAAACATTTTTTATGTGAATGAATAACTAAAACCACACATCCTGTAAATTAAGTAAAATATGTTAGTATTAAAAATTTTGTCATGGTAAGTCACTGCTACATGAAAAAATTACACGAAGAACCTTGCCGAAGAACCTTGCCTACCGGTATTGTTCAATTTAGAGGTGCTACGCCTAGATCGCTACAATCATTGTTGGTACCTGCCGCCGCCATAGTTCTCAGTTTATTTTCTTCTTTGCCGGATTGTCCGTACTTCTCTGTCGTTATTTCAGAAACCGTGAACTTGCTCACATCACACGCATCAGCTGTTCATTGCACCACTTGCATTAAAGGCAATAAACTACTCTTATTTTACGTTCATTTTCGAAATAATCTCTAACGCTAAGAATCATTTCTCTGCTTTCTCTTCCGACTCCTGCGCGGCATTATGATGCTGAAAACTCAGCGATAACATAGAACTAACAACAATACCGTCTGATTGTTCGACAACCTGCTATTAGAACTGCGTTCGTTCACTATTGGCTTGACAGAGATTTAGCAACACCGCTATTGCCTACCTTCTTCGCGCCAAAAGTCGAGAAGGCGTGGCCACGCCGGAAATAAGAACGGCACGACTGTAGTAACAATAGACTGTGTCCCGTACTATTTGGCATCGTCTGTAATGAGGTGATATTAGCGATCCTAGTGGTTAACAACTATCTATGGATGCATATTTACTACGTATTGAGCTTCGTGACTGTATATACTAGGCTGTGGTCATATCTTTATGCCTACTAGGATCTGTGGAAGTAGTCTTTATTATTGTCTTCCTTCACGGTTTGGACTATTTAATCCGTTCCGGTTTCAAATTGTTCGCACGACCTCTTCTTTGACGCACTCACATTTCTTCTGATTTTAGTTAGAGATGTTAAACCTAGTTTTCCTCATTCGCTCTATATTTTGTCGCCAGTATATACGCTTTTGTTTATTATTATTTCATTACGATTTTGTATTTCCATTTATTGTCGGATATCTGTTTTTCTTGCGAAGTTTTGTGTAGCCAGCTACTGATTTGAAGAATCTCTTTTTTTGCTGCTTGTATTCTGAATGTACAGGGACATCATTTTATTTTTACTAACATTTTTAATATTAACCTGCCTAAACCTTCAGAGAACCGGAAATAAAGTTTGCTATCCCCTTCCATGACTGTAGTTAGATGATACTGGCGTAAAACACAAATCACTCTACTAGGTATAGGAGGGAAGAAAAGTAGTTCATCCATTTATGTAGGCCACCGGCGTGGCTCAGTCGGTTAAGGCGCTTGCCTGCCGGTCTGAAGTTGCGTTCGGGCGCGGGTTTGATCCCCGCTTGGGCTGATTACTTGGTTGGGTTTTTTCCGAGGTTTTCCCCAACCGTAATGTGAATGCAAGGTAATCTATGGCGAATCCTCGGCCTCATCTCGCCAAATATCATCTCGCTATCACCAATCTCATCGACGCTAAATAACCTAGTAGTTGATACAGCGTCGTTAAAAACAACTAAAATAAATAAATCCATTTATGTAAACTAGGAAATATCGCGATTTTGAGTTCGATAATTTCCATTAGGTTTTTGTTTAATCAAAATACAGTACAGTATTAACAATGAGTGTTTTTACTCACGAACTGAGCTGTCCATGTGGACGTATTCATTATGCAGTGTAAAGTATACTGTCTACAGCACATTAGCGTACAATATAGAGAATGAAGTTAAATTGAAAAATAATCATAATATGGATATTTAAACACATTTTTGAAAATGGTGGCCGTTCATTTCGATACAGGCTTCAGTTCTTTTTTGCATATTATCGCACTATAGACTATTGTACCTAATTCCAGTTACCAGTTTCGTCCTTCATACTAGTAACTCATGTTGAAATAATTCAGTACCGTCTACACTTGTGGAGTAACGGTCAGCGCGTCTGGACGCGAAACCAGGTGGCCCGGGTTCGAATCCCGGTCGGGGCAAGTTACCTGGTTGAGGTTTTTTCCGGGGCAAACGGCAAACGGACAGTACCTGTGCGAAAATATGATTCAATATCGAAAGTTCTTTCGTCACTGGAAAACGCGAACATATTTCTGGAACGTACTGTACTCACTAACTCAGTGCTGCTTACTATATGCGGTCTTGGATCTGTGTGGAGGACGGTTGAATTTCATTAGTAGAAGGGGTGGGAGTGAAGTTCATTAAAAAACTCAGGTACAATAAAAATTGAAGTAAAAATAAAATGATGTCCCTGTATATATGTCCATGATTCTGATCTGTATATTAGACTTGGTATTGCCATAGGTTTGTAAAGCTTTGCTATAGAGTCTTTCCTTGCTTTGAGTTGAAGGATGCGTTGGAATGTCCCTGTTACGTGGTTAAATTTATTTATTTTATTATTTATGTCAACTTTTGAAGTTCTGGCTGATATGTACATCTATTACCAGGCAGTACATCACACTTGACGATATGTGTCAGAGGAAGAACAATTGTTTGTATGCATCTGAAGTCTGACCAGTGTAATATGTAGCTAGTCGGCGACGTATACAATGGAGGAGTAAAGAAACGGGCCACCCTACCCCATTATCTCCTGGCCTAGTTGCCTCATGAGTTACGCCTTATTAGTGTTATTATGAGGTTGCAATCTCTCTTCGGGTTGCTGACTAAACACACTGGTACGGTACTGCAATTCTGTAAGATCACCCGAGGAAAACAAATCTTCACACATGACCAAATGTGACTAAAATACTGTTGTACGGTAGAAACTGAACAATTGACATGAAGATATTGTGAATGTGTTCCTTACCACATTTTAATCTTTCAGTTGTTAAACACTTTAATCTGATCTTAAAATATATCAACGCAATTTCTGACCTATTCGTTTAGACGAGCCCTTTGCAATACTTACACGTCAGCACTGTGAGTACCGGGTTGATGAAGAACAGAAACATGAGGAAGAAGAATATGTAGGCGACGTTGGTGTACACCTTGGAGGCCTCGTCCCCAGCCCTGTAGCAGAGCGCCCCGAGGACTAGCCCCACCAGCACGTGCGTCACAATCCTGATCCTGGTCGTGTACTGCGAACAGATGTTGAGTCTCGGAATCATACTGAACATGATAATGTGCCTACTAGTGGATACTGGAGATCGGTTTGGAAGTAAATCCCGAAAAGACAAAGTATATGATTATGTCTCGTGACCAGAATATTGTACGAAATGGAAATAGAAAAATTGGAGATTTATCTTTTGAAGAGGTGGAGAAGTTCAAATATCTTGGAGCAACAGTAACAAATATAAATGATACTCGGGAGGAAATTAAACGCAGAATAAATATGGGAAATGCCTTTTATTATTCGGTTGAGAAGCTTTTATCATCCAGTCTGCTGTCAAAAAATCTGAAAGTTAGAATTTATAAAACAGCTATATTACCGGTTGTTCTGTATGGTTGTGAAACTTGGACTCTCACTTTGAGAGAGGAACAGAGGTTAAGGGTGTTTGAGAATAAGGTGCTTAGGAAAATATTTGGGACTAAGAGGGGTGAAGTTACAGGAGAATGGAGAAAGTTACACAATACAGAACTGCACGCATTGTATTCTTCACCTGACATAATTAGGAACATTAAATCCAGACGTTTGAGATGGGCAGGGCATGTAGCACGTATGGGCGAATCCAGAAATGCATATAGAGTGTTAGTTGGGAGGCCGCAGGGAAAAAGACCTTTAGGGAGGCCGAGACGTAGATGGGAAGATAATATTAAAATGGATTTGAGGGAGGTGGGATGTGATGATAGAGACTGGATTAATCTTGCTCAGGATAGGGACCGATGGCGGGCTTATGTGAGGGCGGCAATGAACCTCCGGGTTCCTTAAAAGCCAGTAAGTAAGTATATTTATATATTTGTTCAATCTGAAAAACATTAAAATCGGAATAAATGAAATTTGTTGGGTAATAAAATGATTTCTTTAAGCAAATTTTACTCATTCTCTTTTGAAGCAATATCAGTGGAGGATGTGTGACTTTTGTTGCTGAACCCATCCTAGTAAGCCGGCTTAGTCAGCCTAGATAAACTAATCGCAAGATATTTGTATGGACGTAAGGGCGAAGAAGAACAAACTCATAAATGCGGTCCAGCCACTTTGATTCCACAGGGATACCAACAATATGCTGAATAATAGTTGATGTTAGTTTGCTGGTATTTGGTTTCTTTGATTGATCTTAGTTTACATTATTTTTTGCTTAGATTAGGTTTACCCTTTCTACGCTACTTTTAGTTCATATTTTGGTTTGGTTTTCTCTCACCACTTTTTGATTGTTCACGTGATTTTCGATCCATCGATTTTTGCTTTACGATAGTTTTGGTTTTCTCAGTCTAAATTTAGTTTACGTGGATTTTTATTTGATTTGCTTAGTTAGTTTTGATATCACATTTGATATTTTCTTTTTCAGTTCTTCGCGGGCTATGACGTAATGCAGAACTCTTCTTGGGGAAGATTCATTCTCATCTTTCGACTGCCTCCGTGTTGAACTACTGTTAGGAGTATGGGCAGTGTTGGTGGTTCGAATCCTACGATCTTCAATGGTAAGTACATGTACAATAATATTTCATAATAAGTGTGTTTGTAATGTATAATGTAACAGTTGATAGAAGAAAGGAAAGGAAGAGAGAAATCAGAAGGAAAAAACGACAACAATAGGAGAGAAGTAAAGGTGTGACGGTCAGAGTCCGTGGACTCTGGTGACGGTTGGCATACAGAGCCATCTCTTATCAGTTCTTTTAAACTTTTTTTTCTCGTGAGCCTGTATGTACGCTATCGGACAACAACGGCTCAAGTCGCCAGGATTGTAGGTTTTACCAAATTAAGTTTAAAAAGAGTATGGCCACTGAGTTGCGATTATTCGCATGTTTAAAGGAGAGAAAAGACATGTTAAAAGTATACATTCAGTACATAGGTCAATTCCTATTGTCAATAAGTTACGAAATATTTTCGAAACAATTCCCTACAAGCAGTCTTTCTTTTTATGCCAGAAATAATAATAATATAATATAATAATAATAATAATAATAATAATGAACTTGGTTTCATCAAATAAATCTGGCAAGAAACTAAACTCTTCATATTTACATCGTTGTTGAATGATTTCTGAAGCTCTACCTCTGATATTCAACTTGGTTCGTATAGGCGTGTCTCCAGTGCCATAATGTTTACAATGCGTGCCTACCATGTCTCTGAGAGTGCAGAGGATCGACCTCCTCACCAGGATGTAGATCTGCAACCAGGCGGACACCTTGTACTGCGATTTACTGCGCACGCGCGAAATCATTCTGTTGCCAAGCGACGGAGCTGGAAAAACAGAAGAGAGCAGCTCAACAGCAGCCAATAGTCGATTTGGAAAGGTTCAAAACATCTTCGGATAGTCTTACCGTTTTCATTGCGGGAAGAGTACGTTTCGGGAGAGACAACTTCGACCCTTTTGCTGTATTTTGAGACTAAATTCGTAATCTTTTCGTCGTCCTTTCTGCTTGCGATTTCCAACGCTGAAAATATATTAAAATCACAATTAACTGTACAATGAATTAAAAGGTTATGAATTAAAACAATAATAATAATAATGATGATAATAATAATAATAATAATAATAATAATAATAATAATAATAATAATAATCTATACTAATAATAAATCTGTAGCCAAAATTTTTCTGGTAATTTTCGATTTTCCAAAAATAATTGGTGTTAACATGTATAATTAACCGCCCTGAAACCGAAAATCGCTTTTTTGAAATTTTTGTTTGTATATCTGCCTGTCTGTCTGTCTGCCTGTCTGGATGTTTGTTACCTTTTTAGGCGATATTGGCTGAACGGATTTCGATGAAAATTGGAATATAAATTAAGTTCGTTGTAAGTTATATTTTAGGCTATATGGCATTCAAAATACTTTATTTAAAAGGGGGGTTACAAGAGGGCCTGAATTAAATAAACCGAAATATCTCGCTTATTATTGATTTTTGTGAAAAATGTTACATAACAGAAGTTTCTTTAAAAATGATTTCCGATACGTTTCATTCCAAGCAAATGGAACCAAATGATGGGACCAAATTGTACCAAAAACGGATGTTCTCTGAACCAAATGATCATATTTTAATTATTTGCATGTAATAACAAATAAGAAATATGTTAAAGGAATTATCATTGCACTAAATGAGTGCCTCTGGACCAAAGTGATCGAATTTTAATTATTTAAATACAATTTAAATTAAATGACATATTAAACGATTTATTCTTCTATCAAACACGAATGTTCCCTGGACCAGATGTTCTATTTTAATTATGTAATTACTTTATATTTATTTCTAACAAGTGCAGCGGAGCGCACGGGTACAGCTAGTAATAGTAATAATAATGGTGATTAACTGTCAGAATAACCTCATATTCGGGAGATTCAGGATTCGACCCTAAGAATCGACTGTTTTGAGTTGGGTTTTTCGTGGTTTTTAAAGTTTCTCCAGCGAATGTGAAGATGTGACGTCAGAAATGCTCACGGCCCGCCCCCTTTGCAGCCTTATGACCTTCCATCATCGCATTCTGTAACCATTGCCAGAGAAATGTCGCAGCAATGTTCCCTCTGTCTTGGGACGAGGAAGGCTGCAACGTCATTGAGCTTGAACCACTCATAGAAGTGAAAATGCCTTGAAATCATGTTACTCGGGATAGAGTTTAATGCACTAAGCAGAGTGATTTCCAAAACATAGGAAAAGCTGTAGACTGCAAAGAGCAAGCAGGGTCACAGTCAGTCACTACCGAATGGTCTTCCATCCAGGCAGTCCGTGTTCCATTCCTGGTCAGGTCGTGATGAAATTTCTGTTGGACAAAGTAGATGCTGCAGAGAGTGTTCATTTCCATCTACACTCTCCAGCTGTCCCTCTTTCAATTATCATCTGCAGTAGTTAAAAATAGACTGGGTGAAGTGTTGTGGGTTGCCGATGCTGAAGGCTATAGGAAGGGCGAAGACGAGATCTCTGTCAGCATAGGATTCACAAGTGCCATCCAGGTCACCTGTGGCATTTGAAACGTAGGGGCTTAAGCAAGGAACACTCGGAAGCGATTATTACGCTAGGAGTGGTCTGTACGTTAGCCTTTGACACAATAAGAAGTAGTGTTTTTAGTTCATCGATGAATGCTCATGACACGAGTTATGACGTCACAGACTAGTACTGCTTAGTTGGAAAACCTCACCGAATAAAGGAACGCCCACACTTAGGTAAGATTGTATAATGAAACATTATTATGGCTATTTAAGATTTTAAATCTGACATATAGGGAGGGTGATCGTATTCCACGTTATCGTAAGTTGTGGTCTTTCGTAAGAAGTTTCCTTATTTTAATGCATTGTCTTAGCGTTCTGAGTACCATGAACAGTCCCATCCTTTACGTACAGCTTCGGAGTCACAAAAGATGCAACTTTTTTCTTTCTTAGGTCCGATTGTATAAACCATTTAATCTTAGATCAGAGGTTAAATTGATCCTTGTTTCAGCTGAACTTGGAATTTTGTGTTGTATAAAGTCTAATCTGAGATTAATTTGTCTCAAACTAAAGTCAACTTTGAGTGAAGAAATTCTCCGATTAAGTTAGATGATCCAAGTTCAGTTATTTCTTTTCTGTTTGAAATATACGAGTGACAGATTGTGCAAATAAAATATCCATTATTATTAATATTAATAGATATGATAGGTACATTTATATATATTTCTTTCAATTTCTTGCCTTAATACACAAACAATCTTATATTTTATAAGGCTCTATCGTGTTCAGCAGTATCAAATAACATAACCTATAATTATATTATGTTTATAACAACCATTAATTATTAACGGATATGATAGGTACATTCATAAATGTTCAATTAACTGTATTACTAAACGAAAATTGTCGTTTTATAAAGCTTTATTATGTTTAGCAGTATCAAACACCATAACATGATAACAACTCGGAGAACAGTAACCTTCTTCTTATTGTCCGCCATTATTTACATTGCAAAAAAACCAGTGTCTCCAACAGAGTTTACGGAAAGTCGTCAAAAAGTAGTTGTAAAGTCGCTAGATTTCTCATTATCGACAAGGAAAGATTAAATTTTGTCAGTATGGGGTGCTAAAAAGGTCGCTAAATTCCTATTTAAGCAATATAAAAGTTAAAAGAAATTGTTGTTAAAAAAGAGTTGAAGTCGCTAGATTGGCAACACTGAACAAACCTGTCCGCGCATCACGTTTTTCACCTGTTTATGCGATGTTGCCAAATCCTTTTCACGTGAACTTAGATTTCATTTGAACCAAGGTAATTTGATCGCAGGAAAGTTTTATACAATAGAAGAAGTGTCTGAACTCGGTTCACTTTTCGATCTTCGATCAAAGTTGATCTTTAGTCAGGGAGATTTATACAATTGGGCCTTAGTCGGTTAAACTTCTCCCTTTCCCGTCTCACACGCCACTGGGGTAGAGCAGGGAGAACCACTGAACTACACACAAGTGCGGGCCTCCCTGGTCATGGGATTAGCATGGCACAAGGCCACCGCAGAGACATCACAGGACAATCACAAGACAACGAATAAGCATTCAGTCCCGTGGACGGAAGGTAAATTTCTTTTGTAGCTCACGCTGGGAATTGAACCTCGGACCACTTTGTCGGGAAACGCACGCGCTATCCACATAGCAGACATACGAAGGTAAAATTATTTCAGGGCCAAATAATATTTCAACAACACTAATAACAGCAATATTCAGATTGAGGGGCGGGGAATTGTTTTGTGGAGGCGACTTACGCACTACGTTTGAAGGTGGAGGCAGCCTCTCTGTTGCGCAATTAGATGCTGCCTTCCTTCTCATCGCCGCGCCGTACTGCAGTTGTTGGGCTAGTCATCTCTTTCTAGACGTGCCCACATTGTTTCAGTGTTGTAACCGTTCTGTGATTCAGATGTGCTCTACTTTTCGGTGGTCCCTACTGATTGTACCAGGTTACTTTCTGATGAACCCTGCGGAGGCTAAGTGGTCAGGCCTTCATGCACACGATCCGGTCCGAATTCGAGTCCCAGTCAGTCCTCGAAAAATTTTTCATTTGAAAAATCCATTACTTGAACATGTCAGTAATGATAACAGTGCGGGCTAATTGTTCTTGGTTCCGCGCCGTGGTGTCGTGGTCTAAGGCATCCCGCCTAGGACTCGCGTTACGGAATGCGCGCTGGTTCGAGTCCTCATTGGAGAAGAAATTTTCTCATGAAATTTCGGCCAGTGTATGGGACCGGTGCCCACCCAGCATCGTGATGCTACGATAGGTAGCGAAATCCGGTTGCGAATGCCAGCTATAACGGCTGGGGGGATCATCGTGCTAACCACACGATACCTCCATTCTTGTTGGATGATCGTCCAACTCTGCTTCGACATGTGGGCGTGAGGCTAGCAGCCGGCTGGTCGGTCTAGGCCCTTCATGGGCTGTAGCGCCACGGTTTATTATTATTATTATTATTATTATTATTATTATTATTATTATTATTATTGCTTTATTGTCATTTGATGTTCTTAAATTATTTCTACAAATATCAAGGACAGAAAAATGTTCACTCAAATGGGGAAATTTAGTTAATTTAGGAGTAAAATTCGAAGTCTGCAAACACTGCTCTGGAGCCCCACAAGTCACTGGCGTACGAATATGAGTAGTGTGAACACTCCTTTATGGGTCCAGACTTCATAGTTGGCAAGAGTCGTCTAGCACGAACAAGGTTCTTCTGTGCGCTACAAAGGACTGGTACCGCAGCCTAACCTGATCTATCGTGATTCACTGTTGGTGCCATCTGTCGATTAAAGGCTGGTTCACAATAAACCGGAAACGGGAACGACAACGAGAACGAAAACGGAAATAATGTTAAAAGAAATGTATTTATATATTTATTTTAACATTATTTCCGTTTTCGTTCTCGTTGCCATTTCCGTTTCCGGTTTATTGTGAACCAGCCTTAAGCTGCACAACACCCGGCCCGACGCAGTCCACGATGAACGCCCCTCCCTTCCCCTGAGAGTTCTGCAGCCTACTCCCATCGATGTCTCTGTATGCAAACCACGTTACTACATCCTGCTGCATCCTATATTGACCTGAAGATCGCGTTCAGAGGTCTGCATCGGACGATTTCGCTCAAGCGCCAAGTAGTTCATAACATAATCCGATAGGTAGCGCACATGCATGATGGGTAAAATTGTCACGAGCGATAAATCCTCGAATGGTATAAGCCGAGCGTTAGACATTCGTTCTTGTTACAGTGATGAACTGTGTAGTAACATCATAGATGTTTATCATTTCAAAACTTTGCAGTGTTTAACTAACCTCTCCATAGTACAACTACAAAACTTACTTTAAAATGTAATATAAATGTTGTAGGTAAATGTTTTTTTTTTTTTTTTTTTTTCAGGGAGTGATTTTGTTTTTGCCACATCTGATAGATGTTATTGGATGTAAATGTAATTATTATAAACGGAGAACACAATCACGATAATGCAAGAACTGTATCAAGTTTTCTAGTAATAATAATAATGATAATAATAATAATAATAATAATAATAATAATAATAATAATGATCTCTAATAATTAGTGTATCAATCTTTGCGTCTGTAACAGTTGTGCAGCATGATTATTCGTTTTATTATATTTTCTGTGACGTTATCTCTGTACTAATATTGTTATTAATCTACTGCTATATCGACAATATTTTGTAAAACGTTTCTACATTGTCGCAGTATATAGGTGGAACACTATGTATGGACCTATCATATTATATATGTGGTAAATCAAATATTGAATAATTATTAATTAGGAATAATAACTGTATATCGAAGTTTTTCATACTATTTTATTTAGACCTTCATGTTCCTGTTTTGGTACGTTCCATTAAACGTTTGTCATAAACGCAGAAAATAAAGCCTTATTTTTACCGTGTGAGCAAAACATATGTGCATCTTATCTGTCGCCTTCCATACAAGATAAGACATGTCGGTGAGATGACCTTGTACTGTGCTTCTGTTTATTACGAGCGTATCACGACCGACCTTATCTCACTCGAGGGTGCGACATTCGACCGAGTACAAGCGAGCGATTTAACTCCAATGCAGCACTCTGATCGGGTTACTGTAGGTATCGGCCCCTTCGCCTCCCTTGGACTTTGGTTATCACGGCACTACATCTGCTGCATTATCGGTCAACCTGAAACTACTGAAGATGATAGATGAAGTCGAAATCAGTCCGAGGTCAACGCCGAAAGTTACCCAGCAGTTCTGCGCTTCAGTTTGTTCAGGGGGAAGAACCTCGGAAAAACCCAAACCAGGTAACTTGCCCCAACCAGGATTTGAACCCGGGTCAGACATGCTGCTCACCGAAGTCCGCCCGGTTGTGGTGCTCCGGGCACGGGAACCCCGCCTCTTCGAACACGGCCGTCATCTCGCGCACCGGGCCGTTGTAGAGGCACTGCCCCTCGGCCAGGATGTAGAGGTCGTCGAACATCTCGAAGAGCCTCGAACTGGGCTGGTGGATGGTGCACACCACGGTTCTGCCGCCTTGGGCGAGAGACTTCAAGTGTGAGATCACCTGCAGCGACGACGAGCTGTCCAGACCGCTGAAACAAGAACGGACATGTTGAAAGTTCAGCTTCAGGGAGACGGCAAGCTTGCAGTTTCATTGTCTGCTGTATTAGAGAAGTTTTATGTTCTTTTCTTCTACATTTTTCATTATAACATAATATGATTTTTATATACCGTTTATAATGCAAAATACGTGCCGCACACCATTTTATTTATTATTTATTTGTTTAACCTGGTAGAGATAAGGCCATGAGGCCTTCTCTTCCCCTCTACCAGGGGATTACAACTACAATATTAAGAATACAATTACAATTATAATTACAATTAATATTAAATTTACAAATACAATGAAAATCAAAGTACCCAAAAGATTAACTGATTAATAAAAGCTAGACAGTTTATTGTAAAAGTTAAGATGAGAGAAGCATTTCTTTTATTGATCAAGTACAATTTAAACCTACTCTACGCAGTAAGAAAATGCTTAATAAGATTGCTTTTGAAGGCTACTAAATTCCGACAGTCTCTGATGTCACTGGTAGGGTCTTCCACAAGCGCGAGAGCGAGATTGTGTATGACGATGAATACGATGATGTCTTATGTGTTGGTATGGCTAGTATGCGGCTATATATTGTGAATATATTGAATATTGCAAATAGAATTTCAAACAAACACAAACTACAATGAAAAGTGCAATATGGAAAATTGTTGTGACGCAACACATGCTCAATATGGCCACCATTTTGTTTGTTAACTTGATTTAAGCGAACTGCGATGTTACCGGTAACCCTACGGCATTAGTGGATTTTGGCTGGCACAAAAACGCACATTTTGTTTGCTAATTACACCAACATCCACATAAAATGCCCCTAATTATAAAACAAAACGTTATTAGGAGTTCGTTTTCTATCCTCAGGTCCACACCTGTGGAGTAACGGTTAGCGCGTCTAGCCGCGAAACCAGGTGGCCCGGGTTCGATTCCCGGTCGGGGCAAGTTACCTGGTTGAGGTTTTTTCCGGGGTTTTCCCTCAATTGCTGTGTAACTTTCGGTGTTGGACCCTGGACTCATTTCACCGACATTATCACCTTCATCTCATTCAGACGCTAAATAACCTAAGCTGTTGAAAAAGCGTCGTAAAATAACCTAATAAAAAATCTATCCTCAGCCAATGACAAAACAGTAGTCTCTGCTGCCTGTGAGTCACTTTTCAGAATCGGTTGAACAGATTGTCTAGAAATTCCCAGTTGTAATGCTGCCTTTCTACTCCATTTTCCGGGGCTTCTCTGAATAGCAACTCTCACTGCTTCGATATTTTCCGGCAGACTTCTGTCTGGGACGCTTCGGTTCCAATATTGTTCCTTCTCTTACAAATTTTTCATACTTACAGTTGATGAATAGTTTCATTGATAGGGTCGCATCATGTTTTAAACTATCGTCGAAAACGCCTCCGAGGCAAAACAATACTTTCTGTTTAATGAAAAATTAACACAACTGATGATCGCTGCTGCGTTGTAAGCCTTCCTTTGTCAGCCATGTTGTAACTACAGTCTCCTAGCAACAGTTTTGAGAATTACACTTCGTTTGTTTATTCATTCATTTTTCCAAAGACCACTGCAAATGTTATGGGTCACTGAATTCGATGTTTCGTATCAATATTAAAATATAACAAAGACAAATGGTGGATGATCTCGTGCGCCACCCTGTATATTTCTCTCATAGCACAGAAATATGTGCTGGAAATGTTGTACAGGGACATCATTTTATTTTTACTAACATTTTTAATATTAACCTGGCTATACCTTTCTATTAACGATTGAAACAGGAAATACCGTTTGCTACCCCCTTCCACGACTGGAGTTCGATGATACTGGCGTAAAATACAAATCACTTTACTAGGTATAGGAGGGAAGAAAAGTAGTTCATCCATTTATGTAAACTAGGAAATATCGCAATTTTGAGTTTGATAATTTTCATTAGGTTTTTGTTAATCAAAATACAGTACAGTATTAACAATGAGTGTTTTTACTCACGAACTGAGCTGTCCATGCGAACGTATTCATTCTGCAGTGTATATTATACTGTCTACAGCACATTAGCGTACAATATAGAGAATGAAGTTAAAGTGAAAAATAATCATAATATGGATATTTAAACACATTTTTGAAAATGGTGGCCTTTCATTTCGATACAGGCTTCAGTTCTTTTGTGCATATTATCGCACTATAGACTATTGTACCTAATTCCAATTGCCAATTTCGTTCTTCGTACGAGTAACTCATGTTGAAATAATTCCGTGCCTACTCTGTAAAAGAGTACCTTACGTACTGTAAATTCAATCTTCACTTCTGCCCGATCCGCACAGATAAAATTACTCAGACATGCTATCTACTGTCCGTCCAAGCGGTTTTGTCGCAGGGTCGTAGAAAGGGGGGGGGATCACGTGACAGTTAATTACTTAACGAGGCCCTTTTATTTAAGTTATTTTAAACAATTGTATAATATTACGTAGACGTCCATTCCCTAACAGAAATTAATGTTTTCAGAAAAGAGCTAAGACAGCCCAGCCACTAGCCTTTACAGTGGGGCGAGCAGAAGCAGGTGGGGGAAATCGGGATGCGACGTAGGCAAACGGACAGTACCTGTGTGAAAATATGATTCAATATTGAAAGCTCTTTCGTCACTGGAAAACGCGAACATATTTCTGGAACGTACTATACTCACTAACTCAGTGCTGTTTACTTGTATATGCGGCCTTGGTTCTGTGTGGAGGACAGTTGGAACTTCATTAGTAGAAGGGGTGGGCGTGAAGTACATTAAAAAACTCAGGTACAATAAAAATTGAAGTAAAAATAAAATGTTGTCCCTGTACATTTCACTGTCAGATACACACTGAAGGCTGACTATTTTTGCTTCAACCACTGAGAAGGTTTTATGCATTTAGTTAAAAAGTACATACGAGTCTGACCTGCATCACTGGCAGTCGCTTCCCAGACTGAATGCCTACGCGGTGCTTGTAGTCATTATAAAATTAGGTGTAGAACCAAGCCGCGTCTGTCATTCAAGTCTAGCGTTGGTCTTCCAATCAGGCGGCCCGGATTCGATTTTCGACATGCTAATGTTGGGATTTGTGGCAGGCAATTCGGACGTTCCAGACGGATTTTCTCGGGGTACTCCCGTTTACCTCGACCATTTGACTATCAACCGCAGTAGGCTGGGGTGAACTCTTGGGGTTTCCGATGCTGATATAGGGGGTCTCGGCTTGGGGGGTCTCGGCCCTGGGACTTACCAGGCACTCGTCTCAGGGCTCTGTTAGAGCTGAGACAGGATAGTACACCTGTCAGCATCGGATTCAAGAATGTCACACACAGCTACCTGCTGGACTCTGATCATCATCGCAAATATTATAGGGGGAATACAATGATCCGTACTGGGTTCGGCCCTCGGAAGGCATAGCCATGGCCTAGAACCTCGTTAAAATAACATTTCTTATTCGAGAATGATACTTGATGGTGACAAATGTTAAAATAAGAAAAAAGTGTTTTCATAAAAACCGTGTTAGACAGCAGGGAGTGCGTTTTACCGCAACCGCTGGGATTACCACTTCCTTCACGGCGATATAGTCGTCTATTTTTAATTCTGTATGTGAATTTATTAATTTATTTCATAAAATATACTGGTTAGGTCTGTAGAAGCCAAATAACAAATAATAACATAATTAAGACTAATGCAGCTACCTTAAGTTGAACCTTCATCATGTGCTTTATACAAGCAATACGCCTCATTTTCAATCCCATTTATCATTAAAGTTCTGAAGGTGAATTCTGACGAGTCCCGCGCCGTGGCGTTGTGGTCTAAAGCATCCTGCCTAGGACTCGCGTTACGGAAGGCGCGCTGGTTCAAGTCCTCATTGGGGAAGAAATTTTCTCATGAAATTTCGGCCAGTGTATGGGACCGGTGCCCACCCAGCATCGTGATGCACTTGGGGAGCTACGATAGGTAGCGAAATCCGGTTGCGAATGCCAGCTATAACGGCTGGGGGGATCATCGTGCTAACCACACGATACCTCCATTCTGGTTGGATGATCGTCCACCTCTGCTTCGACATGTGGGCGTGAGGCCAGCAGCCGGCTGGTCGGTCTAGGCCCTTCACGGGCTGTAGCGCCACGGATTATTATTATTATTATTATTATCATTATTATTATTATTATCATTATTATTATTATTATTACTATTATTATCATTATTTTTATTATTATTACTATTATTATCATTATTTTTATTATTACTACTATTATTATTATCATTATTTTTATTATTACTACTATTATTATTATCATTATTATTATCATTATTATTATTATTATCATTATTATTACTATCATTATTATTATTATCATTATCATTATTATTATTATTATCATTATCATTATTATTATCATTATTATCATTATTATTATCATTATTATCATTATTATTATCATCATTATCATTATTATTATTATTATCATTATAATCATTATTATCATTATTATCATTATTATTATAATCATTATTATCATTATTATTATTATTATTATCATTATTATTATCATTATTATTATCATTGTAATCATTATTATTATCATTATAATCATTATTATTATTATCTTTATCATTATCATTATCATTATCATTATTATTATTATTATTATTATTATTATTATTATTATTATT
Source organism: Periplaneta americana (assembly GCA_025594305.2). Taxonomy (NCBI): domain Eukaryota; kingdom Metazoa; phylum Arthropoda; class Insecta; order Blattodea; family Blattidae; genus Periplaneta; species Periplaneta americana. Next base: position 65,220,806 of record JAJSOF020000038.1, on the reverse strand, counting down.
ATTATTATTATTATTATTATTATTATTATTATTAGGTGAATTCTGACGCTTCGGATCTCCGTCAATGTAGCCTATAGGTTACAAATCCTGAATGAATTTTCTTGCTTTCGAAGTTTAATATTTTGAAGAACAATTCAACATGAGTAATAATAGCACAACACAAAAACTGTGAGTGATGTCCAAGATCGCCCCTTCATCGTGTTCAAAACGTCGCAAGGGCGTTATATCGTTTTGAATTTAGAATGATTCAGATATTCGTGTTGTGTTGCAGTTGATTGCATTAAATAAGAAGTCGACCTGGTTGGCGAGTTGGTATAGCGCTGGCCTTCTATGCCCAAGGTTGCGGGTTCGATCCCGGACCAGGTCGATGGCATTTAAGTGTGCTTAAATGCGACAGGCTCATGTCAGTAGATTTACTGGCAAGTAAAAGAACTCCTGCGGGACAAAATTCCGGCACATCCGGCGACGCTGATATAACCCCGGCAGTTGCGAGAGTCGTTAAATAAAACCTAACATTTCAATAAGACTGCACACTGTAACACCACCACTCTGCGCTCCGGGTAGCATACATTGTATCTCTTGTTTAAGGGAAGGCATAGGTGAAATTACTAATCTTACAGTTTTCAATCTATTGAGCTGACAGAAATTTTTGTCACATACTACTTTTATATGTCAGTTACATTGTGCAAAATCTCTTGTATCTAGCTTTGATGGTTTTGGAGATATTGTAATTTTAATCAATTTAATTAATTAATATATAAGTGGTTCCACACGTCGAAAATTAAAGAAAATCACGTTGAAAAAAATTCCTGCCATTTATTTCATCTTAATAAGGAAACGTGTCACATAATTTTATTCTGGTGTCCTTGGTCTTTGAGAATCGCATTTTTGTCACATTTTTGCCACAATTTCACCTCTGTCTCCCCTTAATCGACGTAACTGTTGAGTTGTGGGTCTCTTGATTGGGGTGTACGACAGCTTCCCTGCTAGCCCGAAGGTCGCGGGTTCGATTCATGATAAAATCATGATGAAAATTTTATGTGGTTTTGTTCTCTATCTTCCTGAAAATTGTCACAACCTTTTAAATGTGTCTGATAATTTTGTATTTCATAATTGAATCAGTTCGGAATATTGACAGTAGTTGGTAAATTAGGATAGCATTTATTTTTTTAATCGCTATGGTGATACCTGGTCGGTTCGTCGAAGAACATGACGGGCGGGTTCGTTATCAGTTCAACTCCAATGGAAAGACGCTTCTTCTCCCCGCCGGACAGCTTTCCAACAGATGTGTCCTCGGCTTTCCTGAGCCCCAGCAGATCCAGGATCTTGTTGATCTGTTGAAATCCACAACATACAGCAATTTAAGAGGAGGAATATAGTCCAAACAAGTAAAAGCACTTCCTATGCTTCTGAATATTTTTAATAATAATCTATTCTGTTCACGAAGAATGCACCCGGCAGTCAGTCATTTTTAAAATAATAAATCGATAAAGTAAAAATAGTAAATACCGACATTACATCAATTGTTTCGTGAGAGCTCATTAATAATACCGGATGATAAAGATTTGTGCGTCTGAAATCTAACTTCAAACCAGAGTCTGTCTTATGAATAGACCTATTTTGATCACCGGCAATACTTCGTACTCCTAATACAATAATTAAATTATGTATTAAACTGTGTACAATTGAGGACCGTTTTTGCAAAACTTGCTAATTGCAAAATTTGCAAAATTGAGGTTTTGGCGGATTCATTAACATAAGACAGACCTCTACATGATGTTCAAAGCGTCTTAGTAAAATTGGGTTATTTCTCTTCATTGTAGTGTGTCAAAGTGTGATCGTTTTTTCAAAACTTGCTTTCTGCTATAAGTGAGAGATACAGCAAAACTTGCTTACTATAGTGTTTTGTCTCTCCTGTAAAATTTAGTTTTTTCAGTTAGCAAGTTTTGCAAAAACGGTCCTCAATTTATCGTTATTATTATCATCACAATCATCATACAGCGTTCAACGATAGGGTTATAGGCCAATGTTGATCTGTTCGGCCTCAGAATTCAATCGTCAGATCAGAATATGTTTGGCCTCCACGCTCCCTAGTTTTCAATTCATTGCACTTCTTTCTGTGGGACACTTAAAGTCGTCGGTGTATTCGACTTCTGTGGATAATGAAGAAACTCTTCGTCAGCGGATTCTGCAAGGCGCCAGACAATAACAACTGTGCCAGGGATTTGGAAGCATGTTCGGATCTTAACGAGCTACGACCTGTATCAAGCAGGAGGTGGACAATTCATCTAAGGAAATGTGAACTGAATGCATCATAATAATTGCAGCAAACAAACGTCCTGAAGTACACTATGGTCATACATGTAAGCTTTAGTCAGAAACCAAGCATTTCCGGACCCATGTTGGTATAGCTATACATACGAGGAATCCATACCTGAATATGCCCCAGTTTTCGTAACACCTGTAAAGACTGATGGGCGACATAGCCAAAATCACTTTTCGGTAGCACCGCCCGCGCCGTGCTCACTTCTTAAAAGAGGGAGTCAAGAAACAGCAATGCTGTACGGCAGCCGTGGCGAAAATGTAATCGTGCGCCGAGCCACTGTGTAACCTGCAACGTGCATAGCACCTATGGAGGGAGGCGGACACCCGAAGGGGAAGTGAAGCAACTGTCTGACTTACTAAGGGATTTTCATTTTCCTTACGTCAAGCACTTAAATAAAATTATATACAGTACAAGGCTACAAACTAATGTTTAGTACGTGTAACGAAGAAAGAAATGAACAAGAAAACATAGGACACATTATCACAACCTAAAATTAATTGTCTTCAGAATGTCTCTGCGACAGAGTTTCAAAATCAGGAATTATGTCACTTACTGCCAGTCGTAGTTGATCACGAAGGTATTTGTCTGTCAGTCGTGATCTAAATTTGGTTTTTACTATTTTCATTCTTGAAAATAATTTTTCACAAACGTAAGTTACAGCGAACATGGCTTCAACGGAGCAAGCGAAAGAACGAAGCTTCGGATATTTATTTTTTGGCAAAGACTTGAAAAGTTCAACATTTGTCAAGTCCTTACATATAGCTTTCATTTAACATCACATAGTAAATCTGAGAGTTTAAATTGAAGATCTAACCGCATTATTCGTACATCTGCTGAAAAAGGATCGACGTACAGAGATAATAATAATAACAATAATAATAATAATAATAATAATAATAATAATAATAATAATAATAATACTTAACCTTTTAATCTTTCATGAGTGACATCTACAGTAGTATAATGCCGTGAACAAATCATACATTTAATATTCTCATCATATTGGCAGCAAAAATGCGTCCTCCCATCCTACTTGAAACTTTGGTTTTGTAGAGGACATGGTTTCGAGAGAGACATTGCGACGATACGTCACTCGCAGGTCAGAGACAAATACAAGTGGAATGGAGTTTGACTCCAGTGAGTGAGAGGGTGGGGGTTGTAGGTAGGAAGCAAGGGAAATGCACAGCTATCATTGCGAGCCACATTGTGCTCGCGAGTCGCATTTTCGCCACGGCTGCTGTACGGCATACCGCATAAAATAAACGGCTGTCTTCGTGGGAAATCATCTATGACAGAAAAGTATTCGATGGCTAAGAAGTGATATCTTGTGTCTACAAAAATGGTCATTAGATCGACCACATTATTACGATATTCACAACATTGGACAGATGACTGATAGTTTGTCCTCCAGTAGAAGATATTTGAAAACAAGAAACATATATAAATAAAAAGTTTGCCCATTTTGAGGAGAAATGATGTTGAAACATGTTTTATTCACCTGCAAAATTACAGATACGAGGTTTCACTTAGCCATCGTATGCTCATTGTGGCTCCCATGTTGCGCCCACGCCCTTCAGTGAGTCGGACAGACTGGACAGTCTGGTGTGGAGGAACCTGGACGCCACACGCTCAGCGAGTAGCAAATTATTAACGACGTAGTTCGTGCACCTGTGGACAGGGTCGTGTTTTATACCAGACTCGTCTAACTTTCGTGTCCCCCCCCCCCCATGAGTGACGGTAAACACAGCCGCTGGTAAGGGTCTGTGGCACAGTCATGCAATCCGGCTGTGTGTCCGTCTATAATTACAAAGTCATCAGATCGAAACCCTCTTAAAATTCTTATTTATCTTAAGTCACGAAAAGTAGCTGCCAATTATACGAGCCGCGATGCCTCATAAGTGTTAAATTATGAATATAAACGTTGCTATAAAATAAAAAAGAAGAAATCACGATTCACGATGGCAGCATGAACACAACCCCTTGATATAGGCTACTTGGTGGCCTTGGAAACGTAACAACGACGCCATTTCATCATAATATTCTGTTCTGTTGTTATAAAGCATGAACATGAATGCTTCGAATTTTCAAACTCTAGTGTTAACGTCTTTTTTTTTAAAGTTTTATGCTTACGTTATGTTTATGTTTAATTTTCATTGTAAAGGCTCATTCACAATGAAAATTAAACATAACGTAAGCGTTAACTTAACGTTACAGTAAGATCAAGAAGTCATACCATCATTCACGATGGGAACATAAACATAACCGCAAACATACTTGGTAACCATGGAAACATAACAACGACGCCATTTCCTCATATTCTGTCGTATACTTCAGCGCTCCACGATTGTGTTCTGTTTGCAAATCACGTAAGCATAAGCATGAAAATTTGGAGTTTGCAAACTTTCATGTTAACGTCTCACGGTAATGTTTATGTCAATGCTTATGTGAATCATTGTGAATGATCCCATTTGGCAGCCTGGGCGCAAACTTCTGTGTTTATGTTACGGTTATGTTTAATGTTCATTGTGAATGGGCCTTAAGTGAGGTATAATGCATAATAAAACAGCTTCCAGAAAAGACCGGCTTTGATAAGCCTTTTGCAGATGCTTCTTTACAGAAAATCAAGAAAAAGTGGAATGGTTTTCCAGTAAGCCTATTTTGCAATAATTTTGCTATTTTAAAAGTAGATTGCTGATATTTTCCAGTAAGAGCTATTAGGCCTATACACTACATACTTTTGAATAATTGTATTTATTTATTTATTTATTTATTTATTTATTTATTTATTTATTTATTTATTTATTTATTTATTTATTTATTTACTCACTCACCACCACCCACCCACCACCCACCCATCCCCATCCCACCATACCAATCGGACCCTTCCAACCCCTAAATAACGTTTTGCAGATGCAAATTCACGTAATGAGGCAAAGTTCTTTATTTCGAACTTTTAAAATGAAGTAAAATGCTATATATACTGCTACATAATTCCTGAATTATAATAGTCTGTGTATACATTATAGCAACTACAACATTGAACTTTACTGTTCATTCAACTTTGTCACTCATGTTCCACTAGGGGGTAACTAAATTTAACCACCAATCAGTATTTCTCTGTTGATCTGGTTTTCTTTAAGGAATTTTTAGCAAATACGAATGAAATGCTACGCAACTGAAATTACAAACGTTGTACTTCACCATAGCCAGTCCTTCAACTGACTCCACAAGAAGAAGATTCGCCCTCTTTGAGCACCACATTTGAATTAAAATAATGACCAAATGCTCGGCGAGCATGGCGAAGAATCGCGATCCTGTCTGGAAGTTCGTGTGAACCAATTACGTAGCCATTAAGGTAACAGAACCTCGTGGGAGTCGTGTGTAGGAAACGGAAGTGAAATGAGCTCTGTAATCTTCAAAAAGTGTCGAGTGTCATTTTGAGCTGCTGACTCGTGAGTAGAAGAAAGAGAATCTTGGCTCCCGTTGTTTAAAAGCCATGTAAGTATTTCTTAAAATTAAATCCACAGGTCCATTCGCGTTGAGTTTGAAAATTCCTTCTGAACGGTAATTCAACCTTTGAAAATGAGGATTTGTGGTAACTCTACGTACTCTGACGCTCCTCGAGGCACCAGATGATTGCTAGCGTGGAGACCTTGTACTGTGCTGTTACGTAAGCCTTATAGAGCCATCACGCAATACACGGCATGCAAATGTGATTCAGAGAATAGCAATCACCGTGCGGAAGATTACTGTTCTCAAAGCAGGACTGTTCTGTCTTCATTACAAATCCTCGCCGCCAACAGTTTTCCTCTTGAAAGAAAACATAGTTCCTGATTCGAGGCCATGCTCCTGTGCGAGTTCGAACCCCGCTTGGGTCAATTATCTGGTTGAGTGTTCTTGCCAACTGTAAGACGAATGTAAGGTAATTCTTTGGACTAATCTCAGCACACTGTTGAAAAAACAAAAAAGTGTCCTGAATATTTCTGTAGCTTTACAAGCTGTGAAGACTTGCGCCATGTGCCTTTAAATATGTTATTGAACGACACTGTATCAACTGGCAGGTCAGTGGAGTTAATAATGATGAGATGACACCGGACTATATCCACTAACATTCTGATGGGGCAGATAAAAAAGTTAAAATTTTCCTTCCGCCATGTTAATAATGTCAAAAGAAGTGCTTATACAAATTTTGGCCACTCGACCGCAATTACAAGACCGTTCAGAAAGTGATTTTCCCGGGGGCCGTTTACAAAAAGAAAGCATAATTGCATGGAAAGATTTATTGAAACAGATACAGCAATTATTGCGCTATTTTTCGACATATCCCCCACTGGAATTGAGACATTTGTCACACCGTGGGATCAATTTTTGTATTCTTGTGTCGCAGAAGTCAGCCGCCTCAGATCGGAACCAGCGTTTGACAGCCGTCTGCACTTCTCTGTCGATCCCACGGTATGACAAATGTCTCAATGCCGGTGGGGAATATGTTGAAAAATAGATCAACAATTGCTGTGTATGTTCCAATAATTTTTTCTAATGAAACTGAAGATATTGTTACAAAAACAACCCTTGTCAAAATTGCTATTTTTCAGGAGAACAATAAAAATAAATAGAACACATATGTCAGCTGTTTCCGTACAACTGGTGTTTATTCTTGTGGCTATTGCACCTGACATGAGTCTTTTTGGAGTCTATAA